>JAADXI010000030.1:0-60408 GCA_023337615.1 Pythium brachiatum | reverse complement strand
TGTTGCAACGCACTCGCACCTCAATGACGCGACGGCGCTGATCAACAAGAACGCGGTCATGAGCGGCCAGAACCTGGCGATCACGCGAAGCAACGTGGTGGGTCGCCAGAACGATGTCATCTCCCGTGAGGAAGCGATGATGAAGCCCAACTCGGTCGATAAGCCGGCCGACCTCACGCTCACGGGCGAGCGCGATATGCTGTCGTCGCCGGACGTGGAGGGCACAGTGGACAGCGCTGTTGAGGAGCAGTACCGCGACGTTGACGGCCGCATCCGCTTCCGCCAGCGCTTCTTCTACCCGCACTTCCGCGGTGGCTACTACGGTTGGCGCTACCCTGTTCGCTACTGGAACCGCTACGGCCCGCGCTACTACGGCGACGCCTGTCCGTTCAGCCGCGTCTACGGCGACTACTTCTACTGCTAGTAGAAACAAAAGAGCCCAAGCCGCCGGGCCCAAGCTAGCAGTAGTTGCATGTAGTGTGTCAAACAACGAATAGATGTGGGGTTCCCAAGTTACTTTGTCGCGTTGCGAGGATCCTGCACACTGCGATTGCAGCGCGACAATGACGTAATCCTATCAAGTCCAATGGCTACACGCATCGCTTCCTCGGTCACTGGGTTTCGCTGCTTGCTTTGATGGTGGTGCCGTCGGTAGCTACGATGGCTACAATGCATTGCTTGTGGCTCTCCGATTACGGGACCATCTCAGTCGTCACACGTCGCAGACTGATGGCACTCATGTCGTCCCCGCACACACAATCAACTTGTCGACGAACGATTCCTCTCTGTTGATTGGTGGTACTTTTCGAATATCAACCAACCAAACCTCTTCATTTCCATTTGTCAGCCTTGTAAAAACCAGTTTCAACCAATCATACCTTCCGCCACTGGGTCGGGCGCCTATCCCGTTGGCGCCATTGGCCCCAGAGAGCTCTTCTTCTGACGCCATTTCCGCATCTTCCCCCTGGAAACCAAGCCACAAACTCCCTTCTCTACCTCTCCACAATGGACGCTCTTCTCCAGAACAAGGACCTCCTCACCAAGGCGCTCACGACTACGCCGCTCGCGACTGCGTTCGCGCAGAAGAAGGTCATCGGCCTGTACTTCTCGGGCCACTACTGCCCGCCGTGCCGCAAGTTCACGCCGCTGCTGGCGCAGGTCTACGACGAGATCAAGGAGGAGAACGACGACTTTGAGATCGTGTTCGTGTCCTCGGATCGCCACGAAGACTTCTTCGACATCTACTACAAGGAGATGCCGTGGATCGCGCTGCCGTACGAGCACCGCGACCTCAAGATCGAGCTGTGCGAGAAGTTTGGCATCAAGACCGTGCCAACGCTCATCTTCTTCAACGAGAAGGGCGAGATCGTGGAGCGCGAAGGCCGCACGTTCATCGAGAAGAACGCTGCCGACATTGACGCCATCCTCACGGCGCTGCGCAAGTAAGCTACTGTAGCGAGTGATGAGAAGTCCACGCCTCCATCCGCATCGACATGCTGCAAATTTATATTAGGGTGTTTTACATACGTAGTAGGTAATTGAACTACCAAGCGAACGCAATTTGTGCCTGTGCTTTCATGACGGCGTTGCGCGTGGCTGTTGCTGCAGATTGAGATTGCGATCAACGCGCCCAGAAGGAGATGATACGTCTTGCCGGAGTCAGCGGCGGCATGGATGAGATGGGAACTGTCGTCGCCATGGACTTGCGTGGTGCTGCTGGAGGAGATGGCTTGACAGGCGAGAGACTGATCTCCAGGTCGCTCTCGAGACGGCGTTCGAGCCACTTGTGGAACTGGTCGAAGGTCACGCCTTCGCGCATCGCTTCATCGTAGAGATCCTGAGAAAGGCAACCGATGCAGCGCACACACACACACACACACACACACAGCAAGAGAAGCACACGCAATAGATGAGATCAACACGGCTGATGCAGATGATGGAAACTGGTCACTACACTGCATTCAACAGGCACTAACCTCGTTGTGGATGTTGCACGCGTCGTTGCGGAGCCCACCGCCGGCGATCTTGACGGCGGCCGCGGTCAGCAAGAAAAACTATCGAAAAACGGAGAGTGGCAGACTGAGAGACCCATGTGTTTGAGCAGCGAAGGTGTGGAAGGAGCAGCGCGGACCTCTTTCACGAAGCAGTCTTCGTCCTCGTCTTCTGTGTCTTTGTGTTGCTTTGCGTTGGCTGCTACGGCTTCTCGCAGCGATCGCCGGCGTTCGAGTTGCAGCGGAGGAACGCGACGAGCAGCCGCAGTGGCCTCTCGCTCGGCCGCTTCCTCATTGTTGTTGACACTGTCCGTGCCGTTGCTACTCGGGTTGCGGCTCGTGCGTGTGGACTGTGGATCACAGACCTCTTCACTGACCGCTGGCTCCTCGGGCGACGCCGCGACTGCCTCTTTCTTGCGCTGAGCTCTCGCTTCCTGGAGCTCCCCACGCAGTTGGCGAGACAGCTCGTAGAACAGCGATCCGTTCTGCAGTCGTTGGGTTGCCAGCTCGTCGTCACCGACCTTTTCTGTGGTGGTGTCCGCATCGTGAGCTCGTCGCTGGCGATCCAGTCGAGCTTCCAGTTCCTACAATCAGGCAAATAGGTGAGTACTGTCGTCTCCACTTGGCCTTAGCCTTGGCCACCACGACATTATGAAGCGTACGTGGTTGATCCGCGTGAGCTGGATGACGCGAGTCTGCTCAGCATGAAGCGCCTCACGAACTTCCTCCATCTCATGGTGGAGCGTGATGACCTATAGAGTAGTTCGATTCGTCAGCTACTAGTACCACCACGCCCTTGATTCAGCAGGACATCAATCAAATACCGCGTGCTCGAGCTCGTGGTTGCGTGCTTGGAACTCCTTTAGCACGATGGCTTGCGTTGACATTTTGGATGCCAATGTCTCGTTTTCGAACGCGATGTGTTGCTCCCGGCGCTGGAGACCGTGCTGCCGCTGGCAGATCGACTGGTTCTCGATCTCGAGCCGTGAAATGTGCTCCACGTTGTACCGTTCCGTGCTCGTGAGCTGCCCAATTAAGAAAACCACCCGTTAGCTTGGAGGAACGCAACGCCAACGATCAAGCGCTGGGTCAGTCATACGACTTCTATCCGGTCGTTTCTCAAGTCGAGCTCCACTTGCAGCTTTTGCTGCTTCGCCTCCATGGTCGCCACAAGCGCGCGACTCGCCTCCAGCTCTTCCTCGACTCGTTTCTTGGTCATTTCCATACGCTGCAACTCATTGTTCGCGCGAATGAGTTCGTTTCGCAGCGACAATGCACTCGTCCTACGCTCACAAACACCACAGCTCAGTCTTCCTCAGCATAGACCCCATTCATCAAACGCTCACGGCTTCACCTGGACTCGTCCAGCTCCTGCGTGAGCTGCTCCGCCTCGAGCGTCGCTCGCGTGCGCGCCATATCGAGCGTCCGGATCTGGGTCATCGCTTTGGACAACTTCTTCTCCAGCACTCGCAGCTCTTGCTCGGCTTCTTCCGCTCGGTTCTGGAGCTCAATCGCCTTACTCTGGATCTCGGCGCCCATTTCCTGGTTGCGTTGCAGTAGCGTCTGGCCAATACGAGCCGCGAGCTGCGCTTCTTCCTGGGATTCCTCCAGTGCCTTGTTCTTAGACTCGAGCTCCGAGTGCAAGTCCTCGACCGCCTTGTGCTTGTGCAGCAGCTCCATCTCCCAGTCCCCGGCAGCGACGATGGTCTGCGAGCGACGGTGGTTTTGCTGAGTGGACGAAGCAGACCGACGACTATTAGCCATGCGTTGCGACGCAGCATTCGCAGCAGAAGCGAGTGCCAGAACACTCGCCGGTGGGGACACGACATCGTCCGTCTCTGTGGACGGCCACTGAGGATGCTGCTCTTTGATCGACTCCATGCAGGCGATCTCTGTGAGGCGAACGGCAGGTGACGGTGGTGATTTCTTGGTCATGAGAAGATTAGACGACGCAGCAAATACCAGAGCGACTGCCGCAGACGTTCGCAACCGGCAAGTGGCCACCGCAGTCCACGCACGCACAGTCACACGCACAGTCACAAGCCCAACGCCTGCGCGGGTTCACGCAGTTCCCCTGCACGCGGTGGTACGCACACAGCGGTAGGTACTGTATCGGCAAGGAGCGAAGAGGGCGGACCGTCAAACTCCGACTGCAAGGTCTCAGTTGGCGCACCTCGCCAACAATAGACGCGAAGGAGAAATGCGAAGCGTCGAGTCGAAAGTTCGCAGGCTTCACAGGCGTAAGGAAGACGGAAGATGCTCGACTTCAACTGCGTGGAGGTGAACGACTGAACGCAATGCGGTGCTCAATGCACGAAGGAATCTTTTGGCTCCTATCTCCTCCGGCTTTATGCAAACGAGACTCCACACCACGCGAGCGCTGGACTCGCCAGCGACTGGCTACTGCTGCACTTGCAACGCTGGACTCACTCGCGATAGATAACCTGTTAGCAAGTATAGAGACCCGTCAGAACACAGACATCGCGCTTCTTGAATACTACGAACTTTCATTTAGGAATCTCTTTCTCTCACTCTCTCTCCTCGTGCTCGAAGGAGGGGACGCAGTCGGCCGGCACTTGCAAAAATGACTCCGCGTCACGCGAGGACCGAGGCGTGCCGAACACGACTGCGAGTGGCTACTACTTCTACTGGTTTGGCAACGCTGGACTGGTGATGGACTCACAATATCAAAACAAGACTCACGCGCGCGCTGCGTGGGGTGTGAGGACTGGGCTGGGGCTGGGCTGGGGAGGTACGCGCTGGGACGGACATGCTGTGCCCTCGATCGGGCGCGTCGATCTGGAATTACTCGAATTGTCACATGCTCTTGGACAAGTCTTCAAAGGACGACAGGCGGGGGCGCTGGAACATGAGCAGCAGCGGCTTCGGGCCCTTCTGCAACAGCTTCATCGCCGAGCCAAAACCCATCTTGCTGATGTTGTTGTTGTTGATGCTCAGTAGCACGTCGCCCACTTCCACGCGATTCTTCTGTGATGTGCGTGTGACGGCGCCTTCGTTCTTGACGTTGATCACGCGAGGGTAGTAGCTCGAGTTCTCCTGCTTGACAACGATGCCCAACGGACCGTCCTCATCCTTCCACGTGATGTAGTACAACGAGTGGTCCACCTTTGGGTTGAGGCTGACACACGATTGGCGCATGAATCGGTCGTCTTCTTGTGGGTTCGAGAAGCGCAGGTCTTCGACCGTGTCATTATGCCGGAAGCGGAGCACAGCAGGCCGTGGGCCGCTCTCCAAGATGTCGATGACCTTCTGGAACCGCACGCCGTGGGTCGGGAACTCGTTGATGAACGTCAAGTAATCGCCAGACCGGACGTTGAACATGCCGGGCAGAGCCTGGTTGCCGTGCGCCTGGAACACAACAGGGTATCCGCTCTCTGGATCCGGTCGGAACCCGAGACCAAGCGGCACGCCTTCCTTCCACAACACTTCGTAGTCTTCCTCTCCCAGGAGTTCAAGCGAGCCAGCACGCATTCGGAACGACGCCGTCGGGTTTCGTCGGAAACGCAGACGCACGGGCTTGTCGACTTCTTGCAGCAGCGCCAAGATGCGACGGATGTCTCCTTTGCGAACCTTGACGGATCCAACAGCAAGCAAGATGTCTCCTCGTGAGACCTCGAAGATATCAGCACAGTTGCTGAGACTCTCGTGGACTCGTCGAACAATCGGCATGCCCGAGTCGGGGTCGCTCTCAAAGTAGAGACCCAAGAGCCCGCATTCCCACACAATGTCGTACTCGTCCTCAATATTCCGTGGCGGGATGTAATCCGTTGGGGCGCTACGACGTGTCGACTCACGGGACAGCATCGAGTCGTTCCTGTTGCGGTCAGGATCGCTGGCACTCGTTCGATCACTTGCAGTCATGCTGGAGTTGGTCGACACCAGTGGATTTAAGCGCTTGTTGGTCATGGAGTACGAGTCCTCCTCGTAGATGTCCTCCGTTGGTCGGTTGAGATCACCGACATACGACACGTCTCGCTCGAAGCTGAGAGTATTAGCCGAGTACTCGCGTCGCACGAGCCACCCTCGAACAAACGACTGGATCGCCACCGCAGCCTTGGTTCGTCTGACCATCTTGCGTGCCAAGCCGCCTCGCACAACCTTCTGGATGCGAATTGCGCTGCGCTTCTGTCGCAAGACGTGGACGTAGCGGATGCGGCAACGCATGCACCGCCAGAATGCCTGTACACGAATAGCTGACTGCTGCACGCGCAAGAATCGCCTCCGATAAACGAATCCACGGCAGTATCTCTGCACAGTCAGGATTGAGTGGTGCAACGCTCGTGCACGTGACGTCTCCAGTGCCTGGTATGCATGCTGCAAGCAGAACACCTTGGTCTTGCCGACTTGAAACGGTGGAGGAGAGCCCACATCCTCGCCTGGCCCAATGGATAGCTTCGCCATGAGCTGCTGAACCATGTGCGTAGCCACCTGCCGTTGTTCCTTCGTCTTGTCGAACCGCTCGGCGATGATGATCGAGTAGTTCTTCACAAAATCTTCGTGAGAGAAGCGGACTGGGTAACCACTTCGAGAAATCTTTACAGCTTCCAGCACACCACTGCATCGAAGCTGTTCCATCAGACGCTTGCGGTCGAACTCGCTCAAGCTGGCCTCGTCGTTGGGCTTGATGCAGCGAATGAAGTGGGGTTCAGTCGCGTTAATCGTGTCCAGCATCGAATTCAGCTGGCTCTTGAACTGAGCCACCACCGTCGACGACATGATACCCGATCGGCGACGCGTGTCGATCTTGTCTTCGCTCTTTCTCTTGGAAACTTCATCTTGCTCGAAAATCTCACGCACAAAACCCATGCGTGAAGTACGCATAAGGTCGCCGGCTTCTGGGTGCATGTGGTCCTTGTTCTTTTCACAAAAGCCGCCTGTGGAGTAGCACACATCGCCTGCGTAGTGGTGGATGACAAACTGCCGCTTAGCCTGCTGCAACTTCGAGACGCCGAACGACTCGTGCTTGGACAGCGCCTCGTAAAATTTGTTCGCGAGCTTCTCGTCGTTGCCCTTTGGAATGAGGCACTGCTCATCCAGAAGCGAGAACAGACCCATCTGCCGCGTCTCCAGCATGGCCACACAAATGTCGTTGTTCGGGTAGTCCACGAACTTCCACGGGATCTCTTCGGCGACGTACTGGTCCTGCTCCATGCGGAACACGAAGCGGCCGAAGAGCTGCTGGAGCTTCTCGTTCGCGTAGTTGATACATAACTGCTCCAGGCGATTGTGCTCGAAGATCTCGAAGCCGAAGATATCGACCACACCGATGAACTGGCTGCCGCGCTCTTCCTTGTACTCGATCGACGAGTTGATACGCGCCACGAGCCAGTTGAACAGGTTTGAGTACAGACTTTTGACCACGGAATCACGCGTTGACAGTGCCTGCTCAACTGGAAGCCGCACAGTGATAAACTCGGCGCCGGCCTTGATCCGCTTAGTACACAGCGTGTTCTGAAGCACCTCCGACTCAATGCCCAACAGCCGACACACGGCCTCAACGCTTGACTCACACACGTCCATATTCACCTTGGAGCTTTCTTTGCCCTTTTCCGATACAAACTCGACGTTACCGAGATGCAGCACAGCGGCCACGACCCGTAACACGTCCATCTGCTCGTCCACAGGCATACCGATACTGGTCATCGCGGAGCGCGTGTACTTGTACGAATCTCCGTCGTCCACACCGTCCAGACGCTCGACACATCCCGACTGGTTCAGGTACTTGTACTCGTGGACGTTCAGCAGCTCGAGCGCCTGGCGGTCAGAGCTCGACGCACCGCTGAGCATCTCGTAGAAAATGTGGTAGTTACGCTCACCACGGCCCTGGGACACGAGACGTACCCGTTCAAGCAGGTACGTGGAGATCGCTGCACCCAGCATCTCACCGCTTGGGCCAAAGCCCAGCTTGATGAACTTGCCGAAGCGCGAACTGTTGTTGTTGCGGTTCGTACGCGCGTTGCCAAAGGCCTCGAGGATCGGATTGGACTCGAGCACGCGGTCGTGGATCGTCGGCTGCGTGGGCGTTGTGCCGTTCATGATATTGCGGACGCTCGCGGCGCTGCGCTGGAGCAGTTTGCGCTTGACGGATACAAACGCCAAGTAGTTCATGATCAGCTTGGTGGTCTCGGTCTTGCCGGCGCCGCTCTCGCCACTCACGAGGATCGTCTGGTCGCTCTTCTCCTGCGCGCCACGCGCGGCCGACAGCAGCATCTTGCGGAACGCCTTGTCCGCGACTGAGTATACGTGCGGCGCGAGCGTCTTGGCCTGTTCGGCGTCGCCGCCCTTGGCGTAGTACCGCTCTTTGGTCGGCTCCGAGTACAGATCGAGCTTGCGGAACGGGTTCAGCGCCACGAGAATCGAGCCCGTGCTCGTGTAAATGAGCCCGTGGAAGAAGCGCTTGCGCAGCACGTGGAGAATCGCCGGCTCGTGGAGATGCACGAGCTTGGTCAGGTCTTCCACGCAGTGATACACCTCCGCGGTGTCGCGCGGCAGCACGTGATGCGCGGGTAGCGGCGCCAAGTACCGCAGCGAGCCACGGCGGCTATTACGGCGCTTGGGCCGCACGGGAATAAAGTCGCCTTCGTCTTCAACGGGCGGTGTGGTGTCGGCGTCGTAGATCAGTTGGTCCTCCACGGAATCGCTCTCGGATAGCACGCACTCGATGAGACCGGAGCTAGCGTCCACGGAGGCCACCGACGCCTCGTGCCAGAGCCCGTCGCTGTTGTCGAGCGCCCACACGGACGCGCCGACCTCCATATTGGTCGGGTTTCTGTACAATAAATACGCCTGGTGGAGGTTTCCCTAGAAAACCGCGGGACGAAATCGTTGGTACAAACGCCAACTTCCAACTTATCGGCAAGCTGGTGGCGTTGGTGGTCTAACGGCGGACCAACGCGTCGAAAGTTGGTTGTTGGCGAAGGTGTCGGAGAGTTGGCGGCGGCAGTGTCGTTGGCGTCGTCCGGGATCCGGGTGCGCCGGCGTTAGTCTCCTGTTGGCGGTGTCTATTGATGCCCTCACACACGTGAAAACCTCCGGATGCAGGGAAGAACCCCCAGGCCCTTGCTCGGAAGTCAGGTCAGCCAAGAAAGTCAGCGTGTAATCGTGGGATGTTGCCAACACGAGGTTTTATCCAATGCTGGAGTGTCCCTCGCACAGCAGATGGATCAAGCAGAGTGTGCGTATACCATCCGTATACCTCGCTGATCGCTGTGAAAAACCTTGCCGGTCTTGACATTCAAACCACTAAACCAGTACATTTTGTCGGGTACATACGGGGTAGGGATGTGGACTTTCGGACGGACGCAACGTTCGCCAAGAGCATCTTTTCAGTTTATCTTCAAGTGTTCTGATTTGCTAAAACTGGGTCTGAACCTCAAGACCTAAATTAGGCCTCCCTAATTTATTTCTAGGGGAAATGGCAACAAGGTTACCCGATTTGAATGTTTCACAAAAAGGTGACCCTGTGTGCATAGAAAGGCCGTCTCCAAGGGCTCCGTTTTGCCAAACTTTTGGGCCTGCTTTGGGGCCCTTGCTTCTAAGAGAAGTGGGCAACACTGACCGGGAGCTCTGGACTCAACAATCTCCCCGCAAACAGGCTCATTTTGGCTCGCTTTATTTACTCCCAGCGCCGGCTACGGAGTCGTCAACGACATGTCCAAAGCAGACCCAAAACGGAGCCCTTGGAGACGGCTTTTCTATGCACACCAGGTCAACTTTTGGTGAAACATTCAAATCGGGTCACCTTTTGCAATATTCCCTTATTTCTATTGGCTGAAACCCTGCTCATTTTTGCCAATCATAGAGAAAAAGGAAGACTGGAGCGTTGACCTGCCGACATTCACGATCATGGCTGGCGAAGAGCTCAAGACCAACGGCTCCGCGCAGCGCACGCAGCAGCAGCAAGAGGAGACGCCACTGGCCTACCTGCAGCGCTTCTGGGGTGCGCATGCGTCGTCCTTCATGCGCTGGTTCCTGGCGCTTCCATACGCTGGCCAAGTGACGCTCGTGCGCAACGCGTGTCCCGACATCGCTGTCGAATACGACCCCAAGGAGCCCAAGCCACTGGCTACGCAGCTGCTCACGCCGGAGCTCTCCCTCAAGGCACTGCTGGAGGAGAATGGCAAGGTGTTCCTGCGCCTCATGAATGCGCGCGCACGTCGATCGGACGACTGCACGCGCCACGACCTCATGTACTTGGGCTCGCTGCGTGCCCAGGGCACCATGCCAACGTTCTCCGGCGACACCTTCAAGAACGTGTCGCTCGCGTTCATCGACTTGGCGGATCCAGAGCAGCACGTGCAGTCGCTGTTGCCATCGGCATCACAAGCTATTCTGGACGAAAAGCGCGCGTTGATTGCCCAGGGCAAACTCGTGGAGGCTGACGTTTGGCTCGCGTTGCAGATGCGCCAGCAAGTGATCCTCACACTGCTGACCAACGTCGCCCACACGTTCGAGACCATGTTCTTGCACCAGGTGATGATGGGCGAAGTGACCGCCGGTGAGGTCGGCTGCCGTTTGTGCGGATCGTCGACGCGAGCTGCGACTGGTGCTGGCGAAATCGCCGACACCAAGTCCACGCTGCTGCGATGCGCGTGTGAAGCCGCCTACTACTGCTCCAAAGAGCACCAGGTCGAGGACTGGAAGAACCACAAAACGAGCTGCAAGCAGATCCGCCAGCTCAAGGAGCAGGCCCAGACGACGGAGAGCGCGTAGGATTCTCCCTGTTCGACAGGATAATACAACATAGAGCGTTTAGTGGAATCGTCCAGAGGTGAGCGTTCATGAGTGGTGCGTTTCTCAGAAGGAGCGTAGGATTATTCGCTGGAAGTTCCCGTCTCCATGTGCGGCCCAATCGACCAGACCACAACTACTTGGCCAAAAGCCATCCAAGCCCCACTCTCGTCTCCAAGATCGCCGATTGAAGATGCTCGCTCGTGTGTTGATCCTCGCTGTGTTGGCCGCCGCGGTATCTCTCACCAATGCCAGTGCGCCAGAAGAAAGCCCAGCAGCCCCTGCTACCATTGCCGAAGAGACCCAGCCACAAGTCATCTCCCTCACGAAAGAGCAAGAAAAGATCCAGGACGAAGCCAGTGAGGCACGTGGTGGAGGAGGCGGTGCGGTTGTGGGCCCGCGAGGAGGCACAGCGCGCTACGGCTACCGCTATTCGAACCCTCCAGGTCCAGGTGCTTCAGGCAGCTACCGCTACCGCTACTCTAGACCTGGTGTGCGTCGTGGCTACCGCGAGTAAGCTTCAACCAGCGGAGCAGAGAGTTGTTTGCGTAGCAACGAACCAATGCAGTGCATAAGTGAGTGAACCAACCAATAAATGTGTCGAAGATCCAGTCGGATGATGTGAAGGTGCATCGTTCATGTGCTCATTAAATACAGACAGCCAGTGGCTATCTAACAAGACTACTACGTGTGGGTGGGTGTCTGCGGTCGACACGCGCTAGTTGAAGTCGTACACCCAGAAGTCCGAGTCCGAGTCGGTATCGGAAAGCACAGCGATCTCATCGTCGACTGTGCAGATCGAGATATCGCCGTCGCACTCCTCAATTGGGTCGAGGTGCATGTTCTGCCGCTTCTGGAGCAGGTGGAGCTCAATGGCTTTGTTGCGCTTGAGCAGAAACTCACTGAAGACATCGTACCACGCGTTTGCTTGGTCTTCGGTGCCAGCAGAGACGTATAGCGCACGACCGCTTTGCAGCATCACACAGAGTCCGTTGCGCACTTTGCTGTAGTAGTGGACGTCCGTGATACCATCGCGACGCAGCACCTTGGCGCCGTCGCGGCGGTCCTTGCGGTAGCTCAAACAGCCTTCCTGGAACACGAAGTAGCGCTTGTGCCAGGTCTTGATGCGGCCGCCCTGCTTCACTAGGTAGCCTTCGGCGTAGCCGTCCAGCACGAGCACGGTCGAGGCTTCAGCGTTGAGACGACGGAGCATTGTGGAGACAGAGAGGGGGTGTACTCAGTCGAGTGTACTCGCTAGCGAGTGGAGAGATGATAAAATGGGAAGTGAGCGGGCTGTCAACCAGCGGAACTTCGGAACCCGGTCGTGGATCCAGAAGCTGGAACGCCTGGCCATATGAGTTGCGTCCAGTGGCTCGAATGAGCTCGAAAAATTGTGGGACAGTGCAACCCACTTGCTCCTCTCCCCCAGCCAGCGAGTCTCGGGAGAGGAGCCACCTGATGATCAGGCTGATCACACTCCACACCGGAGAGTCATCAGGTGGCGAGCGTGGCTTTGACGCGATCACGTTGTGGATCATTTGAGACCCTGAGTTCCGAAACCTCCAACAAGCCAGCCTGCCACTGACACCTGTTCTGACTACATTTTATCAAATCCAATACCTACCATATCAGCCCAATTATGTATTCTTACAGGTCTAAGAATCTATAAATACATTCTTATCATATCATGTAAGCAGGGTATTAGATGTTGATCAAAATGAGCTGGGCGTGATATGTCATTCCACAAATTCAGACCAAGCTGTTGGGCGGGCAGCTCGCTGGCTTCACGGGGATCAGTCCTTGACGCTGACTGGTCACATAGAGGCATAGCTCGACACACCATCTGCGCTGTGTTGCAACCGCGGATACTAGAATACGGCACCGAACTGCGTTCAGGTTGCCTGAACGATGTGAGCTTATGAGAAATCGTGCGCGCCACGACCATCCGCGACCGCATCACATGGAGATCCGTGTCTCGGCTCAAACGCATTGCTATCCACACAAGAGCTAGAGTTCACCTGCCCTGCCTCTAGCTGCAGGAGCGCCACGTTGGTCCAGTTGTGAGAATAGTACACGTTTGCGAGACGAAGCGACTAAGTACACCACGCCGTGTAGAGGATAGAGCTTCCGATGATTGCCAGAATGGATCGCGTCGCTTCGAGCCTTTGGATCAAGACAGACGAAGCTAGGCTAAGCTAACCTACTGTGCTTTCAACATCAAGCCTCAACATGGCTAATGCCACCGTCCCAATCTGTGGCTGGTCCTGTGCAGCTCATCATGTTGAACCCAGCAGCTCTTTTCCATCTTTCTTCCCACGACAACAGCAGCACCACGAAGGATCCAAGACGAGAACCATAATGCGCGTCCGCCAGGCTTCCCACGCCGGCTCCTGGTACTCCAGCGACCAGGAGGAGCTCAACGACCAGCTCACAGGTGCATGTGCTGTCGAATCTAGCCACTCAGGATGCGCGAGCGAGCGATGCTAATGAACGCGGTGTTGCGCTGTGGACGTAGGTTGGCTGCAGGCAGCCGCGAGCGCCAACGCAGAGGGCGACGTGTCCGCCATCCGCGCCATTATCGCGCCTCACGCTGGATTCAGGTAGCGTCTGTGGAAATGGGAGGATAATGTGATAGTTGCTGAGTGGTCTGGATGGTGGACTGGACTGTAGCTACTCGGGTCCGACGGCGGCCTTTGCGTACCACCACTTACAGGGGCTGGAGAACGTCAAGCGCGTGTTCATTCTCGGTCCATCGCACCACTTTTACTTGCGGTGAACTGCGATCTCATGGGTCTTGATTGTGGAAGATGGATGAATTCCTTATCTATGGAGTTGTATGTGCAGTGGATGCGCTGTGTCATCGGCCACCGAGTACGAGACGCCCTTGGGCAGCATCCCCATCGACCTGGAAGTCAACGAGCAGCTCATGAACACGGGCAAATTCTCGCGCATGTCGCTGGAAGTGGACGAAGACGAGCACTCGATCGAAATGCACCTGCCGTTCGTGTACAAGGTCATGGGCGAGCGCAAGTTCACGGTCGTGCCGCTGCTCGTGGGCGACACCAAGAGCCGCGTCGACGCAGAGTACGGACGGTGAGTCTACTAGATGCTGGGCATCGCACGATGGCTGCAAGAGCTTTGGATGCACATACTGACAAGCTGGTTGGTTGGGGGTGTAGTATCCTCGCGCCGTTCTTGGAAGATCCAGAGAACCTGTTCGTGATCAGCTCGGACTTTTGCCACTGGGGCTCGCGGTACGTGCTTTTATATGTGATGTCAATACTCTAGAGAATTGCCAACGAGCTAGTGTGTGTGTGTGTGTGTGTGTGGTGTAGCTTCCGCTACCAGCCGCACGACTCTGCGTACGGCGAGATCCACGAGTACATCAACCACCTCGACCACGAAGCTATCGAGGTGAGGAGACTTGCAGGGGGGTCTCTATTCGACGCTGACGCTGTATTTGTTGGCTTGACATGTAGCTCATTGAGCGCCAGGATACCGTGGGCTTCAGTGAGTACCTCGAGAAGACGAGCAACACGATCTGCGGTCGCCACCCGATCTCGGTGCTGCTCCACACGCTCATGGCATCGTCCAACATTAAGTGCACCATCAAGTTTGTCAAGTACGCGCAGAGCAGTGCCTGCAAGCGCCACAGTGACTCGTCCGTGAGCTACGCGTCTGCCATCGTCTACCAGACGCCCTAGGCGCGGCAGCCCACCCAAGGCACGTTCGTTGAGTGAAGGCCGACTGCATGTGTGCCGTGTACATTGACTGCATGTCCGCGTGGGCCTGTGGTGAGCTGGCCAGCATTAGTGCGTACTTCTGGGTATCTCCATTTCTTCCAAATGCATACAATCCAACCTCACCCGGATCGTATTTTTGGAGATGGATATGGGTATGGACGCAGGTTCATCACCAGATACGAGATCAGGACCAAGCTCTAGACCCCATAGGCCATGTATTCAAATGCTTCAACGTAGCACGCACAAATGGAGTTGTCAGGGCCGCACTCGCACAAACCCGAGCCGTCGACGATGCGCAGAACCACGTCTGCTGATGTGAATGCAATGGCTGTTGCCGCCCCACCAGGCTCTGTAGATGAGACCCTGAAGCCTAAGACTCCCAAGAAGCCCAAGGGTTGGAAGAAATGGAAGCGCCGCCTGTCCCGCGTGTTCAAGGGCAAGAAGAAGGCCAAGGAACCCTTGACAAGCGAGAAGACTGGCGCGAAGTCCGCCTCAAAGCCAGAGCGTCGGCTAGGCGAGGATAATGGCGACGAGGATGATGATGATGAAGGAACAGACGAGTCGCCTGCAAGCTCTGAAAAAGAAAGTGGTCCGCACCGACGACGAAGCCGAGACTCTGGCGAGTGGAGAGAACGGAGGCGATCCGTCGGGTCCTCATTCCAGAGCGAATGTGGTGGGGAAGAGTGGGAACCACGAGATGAGGAAATGGACGCTGCAGAGTTTGAGCCAGAAGACGATGGTGACGAGGACGATGAGGACGAGTTCGCTTGCGGCGAGTCGCCAGCCACCGCTGAGCCAAGCGAGCTACAACATGCTGAAGATCGTAGCGACGATGGAATGCAGGACCACGAAGCAGAAGAAGAAGACGAGGAAGAACAGACGCAGGATGGTGACAAAGAGTCACAGACCGAGGAATACTACGAGGAGCAGGAGCTCGAGCAAGAGGTTCCAGAGGAAGAAGAACAGGAATCCGAGGAGGAGCAAGACGTGGAGGAGAGCGCAGCCAGCGAGCTCCTCGACACAGGATCTGCTGTGGCGTGCGAGGAGGAAGACGAGGAACACGATGAGGTGCTAGTCATAGAGGACAGCGCGACTGGCGAGCTCGTCGATCCAGTCTCCCCTGTGAATTACGAGGAAGTGGAGGAAGACGAAGAGGAAGAAGAGGGGGGAGAGGGAGAAGAGGGGGATTGCGATGAAGAGCAAGTCGTTCACGACAGTGTGACCAGTGTGACCAGCGAGCTCATCGTCCTGGTCTCTCCACTGGATGACACGGATCAAGATGGTGACCATGAAGCTGAGCAAAAAGGACGTGATGAGGAAGACGATGGAGAGTACGAAGAAGATCATCGTCTAGCTGACCTAGCTGACCATGGCGATCAACAGGACGTCGCTGAAGAGCCTTCTGCGGCTGTATCGCCTCCCGTTGTTGTTGTCGATGCTGGACACGAAGCACTGCAAGAGCATCAAAAGCAGGAAGAGTTGGAAGAGCTCGAAGAATCTGATGGAGAAGAGGAGGAAGCCCAAGGAGATGACAACGGTTGCCCAAATCTATCAGCCCAGACCATGGATCTCCACCTCCTGCCTTCTACTGACGCCGGTGTTGAGGGCACTGACCCTGCTGAGCTCCCGTTTGTGGATACTGCTCCCCTTGCATCCTCGGCCGACCACGAACGTGATGATGACAGCGACGTGGTGGACACCGAAGCCATCCATCCAAGTGCGGTCTCTCATAACGTCGTGGTGGATATTGAAGCCCTCCGCCCCAGTGTGGTCTCCGATGCTGTTGAAGATTTGCACGCACAAGCCCTTTCAGCAGAACAGCAACAGCAGCTCACACTGATAGTGGCGTCCATTCCATCGGATCTGGCTCGTGTCCGTGAGATATCAGCGTGGTGTTTACACCACAAGTCGTCTGCAACAACAGCATCTCTCGAGTGTCAACTGTTTCTGTTGAGCGTTGAACGCGGGAAATGGAAGCTGGCGGTGCTGCTGGCCGAGAAGCTGCATCGAGATCGCGTCCAATCGACGGGGTCTTCGCAGAATGACAAGGTCGTGGCGGCGATCCTTTCTCAGTGTGCCGCGTAAATGGATCGACCACGACATCCGGTCTTTTCTATCATCATTTTTGTTTTGCCTTTCTATCATTTGTTTTAGTATCCACGTTAGCACGACGAAGGACCCGGCCGACTGGTACAGTGTAGTTACTGGTCAAACGCCTGCGCAAAGATCTCCTGGCTCTGCAGCGCGTTGCGCTTCGAGAGACCGACGGCACAAGCCGCGAGACTCTCTCGACCAATGAACTCAACAGGCAGCGCCTTCTTGCTCGCCACCTTCTCCAAGTGAGGACGCGTGTACAGCCACGCGCCCTGGTTGAGCGGCTCTTCCTGGACCCACACGACCTTCTTGGCGTGGTCAAACTTGTCCATCTCAGCAGCGATCTGCTCGAACGGGAACGGCGCGAGCTCTTCGACACGCACAATCGCGACTTCCTGGGCGTCCTTCACGCCCAGACGCTTGCTGCGCTCACGCACGAGATCGTAGTAGAACTTGCCCGAGCAGAACAGCACCTTCTTGACCTTGGACGGCTTGGTGATGGAGGCGTCGCTGTACACAGGCTGGAACTGTGAGTCGGGGCCGAGCTCTTCGATGCTCGAGGTCGCGTCAGCAAGACGCAGCAGTGTCTTGGGGCCCATGACCACAAGCGGCTTGCGGAACGTGCGCAGCTGCTGGCGACGCAGCAAGTGGAAGTAGTTGGCGGGCGTCGTGATGTTCACGACGATCATGTTGGTGTTGTGCTGGTAGTCACGCACGTCAAACTCCGTCTTGCACGCTGAGGTGACGTGGTCCAGAGCAGGCGAGTCCACGAGCGTCAGGAAACGCTCGAGGCGGCCACTCGAGTGGTCCGGTCCAGCACCGTCGTAACCGTGCGGAAGCAGCAGCGTGAGACCGGTCTGGCGCATCCACTTGGACTCGCCACAGCTCAAGAAGTTGTCGATCACGATCTGCGCGCCGTTGTTAAAGTCGCCAAACTGGGCCTCCCACAGCACGAGGTTGCGAGGGTCCTCCCACGAGTAGCCGTACTCAAATGCCATGACCGCAAGCTCCGACAGGTTGCTGTTGATCACGTTGAAGTTCGCCTTGGACGAGGCCATGTGCTTGAACGGGAAGTACAGCTCTTCGCTCGCCTGGTCTGTGAACGCTGCGTGGCGGTGCGAGAACGTACCGCGACGACAGTCCTGACCAGCGAGACGCACGCCGTGGCCCTCCTGCAGCAGCGTACCGAACGCCATGGCCTCGGCCGTCGCCCAGTCGACCTTGATGTCACTGGCGCTACGCCCATTCTCGGTCGAAAGCATCTTCTTGCGGGAGTCAACGTGGCTGCGCTGCAGACGGTCGTGGGCCTGCACGTGCGCAGGCAGTTTGACCGACTCAAGCCCGACCTCCAGCAAGCGGTCAATGGCCACACCGGACGCTGGTTGCTCGTACAGTTCCGCGGCGCGTGGCTGCTTGATCTCCGCCCACTTGCCCTTGAACGCGTCGATCTCTGTTGGCTTGTAGCCGTCCGTGACCTTCTTCAGCTCGCTTTCGAGGTGGTTGTTGAAGCGGTCGAAGAGCTTCTGCACACCATCAGCAGTCACGAGCCCAGTCTGCTGGAGCTCCTGCGAGTACTTGATCGGGAAGCGTCCGGCCTTGGAGATCGCATCGTACATCACTGGCTGCGTGAACCGCGGCTCGTCGACTTCATTGTGGCCGTGGCGACGGTAGCCGATCATGTCAATCACAATATCCTTGTGGAACTTGTTACGGTAGGCCACCGCAAGACGCGCGGCCTGGATCACGTGGTGCACCGACTCCCCGTTCACGTGAAGCACAGGCGCCTCAATGCCCTTGGCAATGTCCGACGCGTAGCGCGTGGAGCGGCCGTCCTTGTAGGTGGTAGTGAAGCCCACTTGGTTGTTCACGATCAAGTGCACCGAGCCATTGGTCTTGAAGCTGGGCAGCTGCGACAGCGAGAGACCCTCGGGCACACAGCCTTGGCCCGAGAACGCCGCGTCACCGTGCAGCATGAAACCCATGGCATTCGCGCCGGCGTCGTTCTTGGCACGCACCTTGCCCGTGGTCACCGGGTTGATGATCTCCAAGTGCGACGGGTTGTGCAGCAGCGACACGTGTACTTTCTTGTCGCCGTACTGCTTGTCGATTGACTGCGCAATGTGCGAGGTTACGTCGTCCACGCCTTCGTAACCCTCTGGGAACTCCGTGTACCCACCGACCTTGTAGAAGAGCTTGTGCGCTGGGTAGTCCAGCAGACCCACAAGCATCGCGAGACGTCCCCGGTGCGGCATACCAATCACAACGTCCGAGATGCCAGCGAGAGCCGCCGACTGGAGCACGGTGTGCACGGCAGGCATCATCGCCTCAGCACCTTCCCCCGAGTAGCGCTTGAACGACGAGAACTTCTTGGCCATAAAGTTCTCAAACACATCCGCCATGAGCATGGACGTGTACGCGTTGCGCACGTCTGATGGGTGCACTGGGAACTTGGCATCCAGCGACTCGGCCGCCTCTGCGAGCCACTGCTTCTCCTCAGGACTCGAGAGATACTCAAACTCAAAGCCGATCTTGCCACAGTAACTCGCACGCAGTAGTTCGTACGCCGCCTGGCCGCTCGTCGTCTGCTGCAGCAGTGCCTGGAACTCTTCAGTCTGGAGTTCTTTCACGGCCTTGGGCTTGCGCAGACCCAGTGGATCAATGTCCGCCTCCAGGTGTCCGTACTGGCGGAACGCCGTGGCCATGGAGCGCAGCGCGAGCGACTCGAGCGACGCCGTGGAGAACAGGCGCTGGGTCGGCACCCGCGCGGTCTTGGCAGCCACGTCGCGCAGCAACACGCGTGGGATGGCGCCTTTCAATCGCAACATGATGCGCAATAGAGACGGCAACACGGAGAATGACGTAGGAGGAGAGCTGTCGTCTACAGATTCCAGCGGCGGCCCCGATGCGAGCGCTCAGCCAAGGTCTGTGCTGTGCATAGTGGGAGGATCCGCTCGCCATTGCAGGCATCTGGCGTCGGGCGGTGACAAGCTCAACTTGGTAATTACGGGCTGGTGGTGAACACGGGATGATGCAAGAAAGGGTATTTACGAAGGAACTTCAACACGATGACCTGTGGAAATGGATTATTTGGTAAAAATGGATGTTGAGACGGCACATAACCTGGGAGAGTCGATACGTGATCACATCTCAGAGCAAAATGCGACGTGTGGCGATCGCTTTTCACGTAGCATGATCCTCGTGGTCGTCCAGAGGCTCGGGCGACTGGTACTCGAAGACTGCAACCACAGCGTCTCGCTCACGATGAGATGTGATGGTCGCGATGAAGTCAGGCGCTAACTCCCCACGGTCAGCCTCCAGAAGCGCCTCTGCGATCGCCGTCATCCCAAACGGCGGCGGCACCACCGCGCTCAACGCGAACAGCGTGAGCCACTGGTTAGTCTGCGCTAGAATGTGGATCAGACACCACCAGAACTGCTTCGGGTGCACGTTGAAATCCCTTGCAAACTCGACGGAGCTGCGTAGTGCCGTCGGATAAATTGGGAACATCGTGAGCAGCTTGTGGACTGTCTCGATCACCGAGCTGCCGATGAGATGCATCACACCAAGCCGATTCTCCAGGCGGTTCTGGGTATCAATGAGCTCGATCATTTCCTCTGTCATGACGCGGTTAAACGACGCTGTCGTGCGGTTTGCTGCCGATGCATCAGTATCTTGCTCCGCCCGTTGGAGAAGCGCCGCCATTTCTTGTAGCCGCCCCATTTTCTTCACAAACGCCTCTTCTCCGTACGCGAGTTTGCCTACGTGGAACGATGCTCGTGTCGGTTGGCCGCTTTGCTCTAGTAGCCGGAACGGAGTGTCAGCGTCCAAGTTCGCTTGGACTTTCTGGGAGACGAAGAGCCGCACGGCACGAGGGTACTTGGCGATGATATGCAGCAGCTCGTTCTCCGGAAGCTTACGGGCGAGCTGCTGCATGGTGTTGAACACTCGTTCTGATGTAGCCAGCTTGTCCGCACTGACAGCAGCGAGTTTCATTTCGTCCTGGCTCGCTACTGGCTGGAGCTGCGTATCTTTTGGAGCCTGAGGATGAGTATGTAGCTCACTTGGCATCGGCAAGATCAACGGAAAATCGCCGACACGGTCGTATAATGTGCCGGCCTCCCGCGCCCAGTTCTCCAACACATACTGGAGTTGCGCGATGCTCTGGTCGTCGCCTTCATACACGGCGTTCGCATCCACGGTTTCACCTTGCTCTTCGACCGCAGCAGTCTCAATAGCCGCGACTGCAAGCTCTAGTGAAGCGTAGAATACACGCTGTGCGTGTTCATCAATGTAGCGCCGCTTGTCAAACGAGTCGCCCTCCAGCAATCGGCTCCATGTCGTGCCCATTGTCAAGATTGTTTTTGTTGGATCCTTCATGAAGAGACACAGTGGAATTGTACCGCATTATTGGCACGATGTACCTATTTTGCGGTACATTAGACTTGACTCAAATCATCTTCAAGCGCAGCTGACTTTCTTTTTCGAGGAGCTCCACAGTGAAAATGCTGCGTGTGGTGCGAGGAAGCCAGCGCGTGTATGCCGTTAAAGGGGCGTCCAGCGTCTCGCTACGTCGTAGCTATGTGCGTGGCACGCTGCTGACTGCCCGCAGTGTGCACGTGGGCGGCGCTGTGAGCGGTCAGGCCAGACAGACGAGCAGCGCCCTCATCTCCAGTGATTCTCCAGCAAACTCCTGGAGCGCTGCTGCACTTGCAGCTTCTCTCGCTGCCGCTGTTGTGCTGTCACAAGACGGCGAAGATCCAGTGCAATGCCTTACGCAGCAGCGTCCTCAGAAGAGAGATCGTTATGTGCTGTACAAAGAGCTCGGGCGGGGAGGTACGAAACCTACACTGTCTGTGCCGTGTTATGGATGGACTGGTTTAACAAAATCAGTGGCTGTGGATGGCAGGCTTCTCGGTCGTGCGCCTCGCGCTGGATACGGAAACGAATGAGCTGCTTGCCGCGAAGATCTTTGACCCCAAGTGCTGTTCCACGGACGATATCGAAGCCGAGGTGAGCGGTGTTTTATAATTTAACTTCCTGTGGATGCGGGCTAATTACTTGTGACTGCCACTGAAGATCGCGATGCTAAAGCATCTGGGCCAGCACCGCAACATTGTGGGTCTCCACGATGTGCTTCATCTCGAAAAGGAGACGATCATGTTCATGGATCTGGTGGAAGGCGGTGAGCTGTTCGACTACATCGTGGACATGGGCTCGATCTCCGAGCGTGACGCCAGCCGCCTGCTCCAAGATATCTGCCTGGGCCTCGAGTACATCCACTCCATGGGCGTCTGGTCAGTTGCCATGTGCAGACTTGCCGGCAGAGTCTTTTCTGTATTGGCACTGACGTGATGGTTTTGTGTGCCAGCCATCGTGATCTGAAGCCGGAGAACGTGCTCTTGACCAACCAATCCACCGATGCCGACCTAAAGCTTGCGGTAAGTCTACTTGCAGAGCCCTTGCTTGTGCAGCTACTCATAATGGCTTGGGGTTGGTTGAATGAAGGATTTCGGGCTCAGCAAGCGCCTAGCTCCAGGAGAACACGTCATCGAAACCCACCCGAGCGGCACAGTGTAAGTCCTTTGCTGTCGGAAAGTCGTACCCATATTCTATGACCAACACCGCTTCTCTGACAGCGCCTACTGGGCCCCAGAGATCATCCGTCGGCAGCCTCAGAACCAAAGTGCGGATATGTGGGCGTTTGGCGTGCTTGCGTACATCACCATCACGGGCGTGCACCCTTTTGATCCACGAGGCGACCGATCCGACGCCGAAATCATCACGCAAATCGCCAAGGGGAACTACGACGGTGAGTGAAATGGCTGTGGACTGTACTTGATCAGAGTGGAACCGTTTTTTTTTACTGGTGTACGTGTCCACAGTCTCGAACCAATGGTACAAAAGCCTGTCGTCAGACGCGAAGGAGTTCCTCGCCAAGCTGTTGGACCCGAATCCGGCGACTCGTCTCAGTGCCAAGCAGGCTCTTGCCCACCCGTGGCTGCTGGGAGACACACCGGCGACGACGCCGCTGCCTGATGGCCTCGCGCAGCGGTTGCTTGCCTACCAGCGACTGCAGAAACTGCGCGCCAATATCCTCACAGTGATCATGGGAATGCAGCACGCCAAGTTTGAAGCAAAGCCGAAATCCAGTGCGAGTCAAGCCAGTCTCAAGGCGACGTCGACGGATGCCAGTCAGGTGCAGCGCACGACAACAGTCAATATGGACATGTTCAAAGAGGCCTTTTCGCTCTTCGACAAGGACGAGTCCGGTGATATCACCAAGGAGGAGCTGCTCAGCGTGATGACTGCTCTAGGTCAGCACCTGAACGAGTACGTATTCCAATCCACCGCGGTTTAGTGGTGGTTTCACCGATGTGTGTACTGTGTGGACAGGGATGAAGTTGATGCCATCATGCGGGAGGCGGATCTGGACGGCGATGGCAAGATCTCGTTTCTCGAGTTTGTCACGATGATGAACCAGCGGCTCTTCAAGCGAGGTGACATCACCGAGAGCGATCTACGCGCTGCCTTTGCTGTGGGTAGCAGAGAGCAAACTCTGGGTCTGCAGGGATGCTCATGGCGGGTTGTGGCTTGTATTTGTAGCTCTTCGATAGCAACGGCGACGGCTTCATCAACGCCGACGAACTGGAGCACGTCATGCACATTCTGGGCAACCGAGCCATCTCGCTAGCGGAGGCCAAGCAGATCATCAACGCTGTCGATGCCAACGGAGACGGCAAGATCGACTTCCAGGAATTCCAGTTGCTGATGGGTGCAGGCGCTGATAAAAAGCCGACGACCGATGGTGGCCAGCAGTGATGAATGGGACCCTGTGCATCAAGAAGTGGACAATGCACATACGAAACCGAACCAGTTGTGGATGAGACTCAACAATAAACATCCATGATTTGCGACTTACGACACGCTAATAACATGCAATAAGCTCATTTGTGACGACGCGCACTATCGCCTGGAGGCAAGCGGACGGGCGTCCCCAATGATCCACTGCTGCTAACTTAGCAGTAGTAGTAGCTGCCGTAGATGCGGCCGAACGGACAGTAGCCGCCGTAGAAGCGAGGACCGTAGTAGTTCCAGTAGCTCAGCGGGTAGCGCCAGCCGTAGTAGCCGCCACGGAAGTACGGGTAGTAGAAGCGGTGGCGGTAGCCGTAGAACTGCTCCTTCGGCGAGTCCTCCGGCGACGTCAGCGTGTCGCGCTCGCCTGTGAGCGTGAGGTCCCACGGCAGTTGGCCGACAGTTTGGCTAGCCGTGGCTGGTCGGCGCTCTGCATCGTCGGCCTCTGGCGTGGCCATGTCGTTCTGTCGGCTGATCACGTTGCTGCGCGTGATCGCGATGTTGTTGCCGCTAGCGACCATGTTCTTGTTGCTGAGCGCCGTAGCGTCGTTCAATGACGAGCGAGACGCGATCGAGAGTCGCGTGGCTTCATCCACAGGGGTCTCTGCGTAAGCGCCGACGGCAAGCACAGCGACGATCATCGCGCAGAGGAGCGAGCGGAAGGACGGCATCTTCGCTGGGTGATGGAGTGGGCTTGGTGGCTTGGTGGCTGGAGAGGCAAACGCTCAATGAGTCTTAAGGCCAGGCCAGCAAGCCACCCCGACGAGGAGCGGAGCGAGAGAGTAGCGAGGGCTGCGTGTTTACTGCAGTTTGCGCGGAAAGATCCTTCTTAGATCTTCGGCGTGCTCTCACGTCCCATCCGCGACAGGGTTTGTTCACGTGAATGCAGTTCCTCACACCTCTTTCCTGGAAACCTGCTCCAAGCACTTGGCAGTTGTGACAATAGTGATACGGGAGTAGATCACAAGGCACACCACGAGTTGTCGCGAGTAACTATGAGCATCATACGAATCAGACGAATAAACTCCGCAACGTAATGGAGGTGGAGTCAAGCCTTTGAGTTCACGCAGATGTAACTCAAGAGACTCCATTGTCAAGCAAGTACTGTAATGGAGGTGGAGTAGTCACCAGGCTGCGCGGTCAGCCGGTGGGATTCACGTTCGACTGAGCCGATACTGTACTTCCACGCCGGATAATTTCTAATTTCTAACTTCTGCGGAAAGGCAACTTGCGCTTCAACTTCAACTTGTAGTATTTGACAAATCCTACCGTGATTTAGCCAATCAATGACCCGATTGCCTAATCCCAAGCCAAGATGGACAGACCCACAGGAGCTCCCGGCTGGCAGCAGACGCTCAATTTCTCAGTTTCTCAGTTACTCACGGATCACATTGGTCACATTGGTGTCGGTGCGAACTCGAGCGTCAGGTTTCGGAGACTGATCGAGCTCCTGCTGACAGCTCGCCTTCGTAAACGCCTTCGTGATAGGCTAGAAAGGCAACAAGCCACTGAGTAATCCCACCAAATTTGCTCACAGACTGTCACTCCCTGCCCATGTGAGGTCGTTGATCATCCGGGCGTCCGGTGGTCCGGTGCGATCTCGGGAGCCTCCATTCCTCAATCTTCCTTCCGGTGCACTACTCAGTCACGATGACTCGTTTCTTCTACGTCGCTGCTGGTTTGCTCGCTCTCGCTCAGTCTGTGAGCCTGACCCAGGCCGCTGACCTCTCAGAGGGCGAGTTCTATCGCCCGTCGGGTGCCGAGGTCTCTGGCTTCGTCAATGCCACGACCACATACGTTCGCTCGCCATGTCCAGCACTCAATTCGATGGCCAACTACGGTTACATCCCTCGCGACGGCAAGAACCTGTCACGCGCAATCATCAAGGCAGCGATCATGAAGACGTTCAACCTCGAAGACACCCTCGCGTCGACGATGGTCACCCAGGCCCCCAACGTCACGTTCAGTCTTGCTGACCTAGGCAAGCACGGTCTGGTGGAGCACGACGTGTCGTTTTCACGCGCAGACTCATACTTGGGAGCGGATCCATCCCTCACGACTCCAGCCTACATGACAGAGTTCCTGGCTCTGGCCAAACCCACGCTGACGCTCAACAAGACTGCGTGGCTCCGTGCTGAACGAGTCACCGAGTGCAAGGCGAAGAACCCCAACTGTACGTACACGGGAAACGAACAGTTCACGGCCGACTTCCAGTCGGCGTTGCTACTGCGCGTTCTCGGTGGACAGAACAAAGAGGAGATCTCGTACGAGTTTCTCGAGTCGTTTTTCAACCAGGAAAAGTTTCCCGCGGGTTACACGAAGCCGTCAGTCGCCATCAAGTTCGTTGAGGTTTCCGGTACAAGCAACGCGGTGTCAACTGTGAACACGACTGGGCTTGTGTTTAACGTCGCAGGCGGAGATAGCAATGCGGTGTCGCCAGTGGACACGACTGGAGTTGTGTACAATGTGACAGGCGGAAGCCAGGCCGCACCAGCGGCGAATGCCACGGCTACCACATCGGCCCCAACGGAGGCTCCCAAGTCAGGAGCTCCAGCCAGTTTGACTCTCCTCCCGGCCGTCATGACAGTTCTCTCAGCCAGTGTGGCTTTCGTGCTTTGATCGTTGATGGTAGCCCCGTTGAATATCAATGGGTTTCTAACGTTATGGTGAGACCACGTCGACGTTCGAGGGCTTCATTCTACGTCTGCATTGTGCACAATTCAAATCTCTACCAAGAACCAGTACGCAATGGGAATCGTGACAATATCGCAGCGGTGAACTTGGCTGGTGCTGTGTGCAGCCTTTAAATCTGTGGCCCTGGTTGGGCGGTCGGCTCAACGCGTACCGTAGATATCATAACTCGATCATGAAAAGGAAATCGTAGCTCGCCTTCTTAACTCCTTTTTCTTCCTCATACAAACACAAGCGGCTCGGGGATGCCACCTATCGAACCGCACAGTAGAACACTTGCGGCCGTCAACTGCGCACCCACTCACCATCGTCACTCACTGGAATCCGAGTCTTCTTGCTCACTGGAATCCGAGTCTTCTGGGCTGGCCAGTCGGTCCATGTACCAGCCTCGTATTGCCGCGATAAAGACCTCGAACAGCGGAAGCTCCAGCGCAGGAAAACCCATCGGCATCGGCACGACCATAGGCTCCGGCACCACCAGCGTGTGCGCGTCATGGTCACGTTCCATCTCCAAGAGATCATCCAGCACGTTACCCAAGTGCACCACGGCAGGGAACCACATTTCGCGAAGTCGGGCCGCGTCTGGGTACGGGTCGAGGGACACATCGTCCGGAGGGCTCACCAACGTGTTGGTGACGTTTCTGTGCAGGGGCCAGTTGCCAAACGAACGCACCGCTAAGATGCGGACGTGTCTGTCGTCATCAAAGTTGTCGCCACGGTCGAAGGCCACCGCCACTGCTGGCACCTGCAGTGGCGTTGGGTCCCCCCGATGTCGTTGGAAGAACTGGACGCCGACCACACGCACGAGGTTCGGAATTGTGTCGAAGTAGAACGAAGCCTCGCGGACCAAGTCGCGAAAGCTGCCGCTCTGTTGTTCCACGTGGACGATGAAGATCACCAGAGGCACCAATCGACCGAGCATGTGCTGGAGAATCACGACCGACGGTCGGCGGTTGTTTGGAGAGCGACGGTTTGTTTCGTCGCCATCGCTGGTGGCGATCAGGCCTTGCGCTCGGTGGCGCTGTGCGTAGCCACGTGCAACAGCTCCGATCTCGAACTTGGCCATGCGGTGCTCGTTCGACAGCACCTCCACGAGCACGAACGTGCCATCGTCGCGTAGCTCCACGACGAGTCCGTTCAGCAGCTCGTCGTCGATAGCGTCGTAGGCTTCGCGCGTCATCTCGCGTGCAATCACCACTTCGATAGGCGCCTCGAGGGCGCCGTCGTCGACTGGCGCAGCGCGAACGAGGCGCATGAACTCACGCCACGCGGCTTCCAAGGAGGTTGCCATGGTCGACGGTGCATCGCGTGGCATCGATGCGGACGACATGGCGACGTCCGGAGCTGTTTCTGGCTCTTCGCTCGCAATGCGCTTTGGCAGATGCAGCGCCGCCGCGAGCGGATCCGTTGCGTGGGCGACTGCGTGCATCGTCATCGTCGTCCTTCCTTCCTTCCTCCTGAGCGACGGATGGGTAGGTCGAGCGATGGATGGCGGCCTTGTCGGCGTGGATGGATGCTGATGGGAGGGAGAGTCTTGGTAGTGCGGTGAGGCGTCGGCACAGATTGATGGATGGCGATGTGGAAGCTTTGGCAGTTGCGGCGCAAGATGCAGAGTGAGGCGTTGCCAGTTCAGCGGCTTGGACCCCGATCTGGTTCGTTTGTTCGGGACAGGATCCCTTCTGATGCCATGTTCCATGCGGGCGTCGCTCACGCGGGGGTGTGCGTGGGTGGGTGGTGGCCTTGTCGCTCGGTGAGTCTCTCACGGGCAGCGTCCATTGGTGATTGATGGAACTTGGACTTTGGGTAGTTGAGAGAGCGATTCATCCCAAATTACTGTAGCGATTTCGCCCAATTTATCTCAATTTGGTTGACCCATTGGGCGGCGCACATTTGGCGCCATGTCCCGGTCAGCGACACGAATCCTTCGGTCGCCGTCAAGTTCACTGAGGCTGGCGGTACTACTGTAGCAATGCAGTGTCGACAGTCTACCAGTGTTTAACGTCGCAAGCGGTGATAGCAATGCGGTGTCGACAGACGACACCACTAGGACTGTGTTACACAGTCTGTGTATTATGTGAACGGCGGAAGCGAGGCTTCGGTCACGACACTAGCAGCAAATGCCACAGCGACCACGTCGATACCAACGGAGGCCCCCAAGTCAGCAGCTCCAGCCAGTTTGACTTTCCTCGCTGCAGTCACGACGGTCCTTGCAACAAGTGCGGCTATTGTGTTCTAATTCATCCATAGCTGCAATATCTCGCAAATCTCGTGGGATGGTAATGATACGATTTAGATCAAAACTCGATCTCAATCAAAATCTTCATCAAGAACCAGTTGGCAATCGGAGCCACATGCATTCCGCAGGGGTGAACTTGGCTGGTGCTGTGTGCAGACTTCAAATCTGTAGGCCGTTCGCGCGGCAGTGGTTCGATTCCACCTCTCCTGCGACTTTCTCAACATATCGTGTTTTGATTTCCTGAACAACCCTTTCACCTTTTTCCGATATCTTTCGAAATATATTACCCTGTTTTGGAGAGCTCACAAATCCATCAGCCCCCAGAGCCAGGCCAGTTGAAGAATGGAGCCGAAGTTTTGCAAATCCTCAGTAGCCAATCAAACGCCAGAAACACTCCTAATCAGATTTCGATTGGCCCGCCTAAACGCGTTTTGATTGGAGAAAACGTTGATTTGATGAGGTACCCACCTCACGCCGGTCAGCTCGGCGTGTCCACAGTGTGGCGCTGGAAATGCGGCGCCTTTCGTCCACATCTTCCGCAGTCTCACTTCGCAAGCGCTCCGACGCCGTTCTTGTCAACGCCGTCGCAACCGCCTCCCTGCCAACACTCCGTTTCTTTGCCTCGCTTCCCAAAAGCTACACGATGCCTCGCCAGCTGCAGCCCGAGCAGCTCCTTCGCCCAGTGCCGTCGGATATTGCGATCAGCGATGCCATTTCGCCACTGCCGATCCAGCAGATCGCCCAGGCCGCGGGCATTGTACGTCCATACTAAAAAGTGGTTGTGGGAGAGCTGCTTGGCTGACGCTTGTGTACGGTTTCTATTGTAGTTGCCGGAAGAAGTGGTTCCGTACGGCGCGAGCAAGGCCAAGATCGCGCTGTCTGTGCGCGACCGCTTGAAGGATGCCAAGAACGGCAACTACGTTGTAGTGACGGGCATCACGCCGACGCCGCTGGGTGAAGGAAAGAGCACGACCACGATCGGGTACGTCGCTAGCTATGCGTCTCTAGGATAGTGTACCTCGCATATCAAACTGACGGTTTGTCGGCACTGTAGTCTGGTCCAGGCGCTTGGTGCCCACCTCAACAAGAACGCCTTTGCGTGCATCCGTCAACCATCGCAGGGCCCAACCTTCGGTGTGAAGGGCGGTGCTGCTGGTGGCGGCTACGCCCAGGTCATTCCTATGGACGAGTTCAACCTGTAATCGCCGTATTTTGACGTTTGCATACTGCTACAGTTCGCTGGCTCACCTTTTCATGCTGTAGCCACTTGACCGGTGACATCCACGCCATCACTGCCGCCAACAACCTGGTAAGTGCACTTCTTCAATGCTGATCAAGCCTGCCACAACTGATGACGCTGACGACTCCATGATCGACCTTTCCCAGCTTGCTGCCGCCATTGATACGCGCATGTTCCACGAGGCGACGCAGAAGGACAAGGCGATCTTCAACCGCCTGTGCCCTCGTGCCAAGGACGGCTCGCGCAAGTTCGCTCCAGTGATGCTGCGTCGTCTTACCAAGCTTGGCATCGACAAGACCAACCCTGACGACCTCACGGACGAAGAGATCTCCAAGTTTGCTCGCCTGGACATCGATCCATCCACCATCACGTGGCAGCGTGTGCTCGACACGTGTGACCGTTTCCTGCGCCAGATCAACATCGGTGTTGCACCGACGGAGAAGGGCCAGATCCGCACGACGGGGTTCGACATCGCGGTGGCTAGTGAGATCATGGCGATTCTCGCGCTCACCACGAGCTTGAAGGACATGCGTGAGCGTCTGGGACGCATTGTGATTGGTCTCGACAAGCAGGGCGAGCCCGTCACGGCTGATGACCTCGGTGTTGGCGGTGCGCTCGCCGTGCTCATGAAGGACGCAATCATGCCAACGCTGATGCAGACAGTGGAGGGCACGCCCGTGTTTGTCCACGCTGGTCCGTTCGCCAACATCGCCCACGGCAACTCGTCGATCATCGCCGACCAGATCGCGCTCAAGCTCGCCGGTGAGGACGGCTACGTCGTGACCGAGGCCGGGTTCGGTGCTGATATCGGTATGGAGAAGTTCTTCAACATCAAGTGCCGCACCAGTGGCCTCACGCCGCAGTGTGTCGTACTCGTCTCCACCATCCGTGCCCTCAAGATGCACGGAGGAGGACCAAACGTGGTCGCAGGCCAGCCGGTAGGCCATCGATTCATTATCTCACCTCTCGATCGTGGTCCAAGTACTGACGTGATCTGTTGTTGGCTGTAGCTCCACCCAGTCTACGTGGACGAGAACCTGGAGCTGCTGGAGAAGGGCTGCGCCAATATGCAGCACCACATCCGTAATGCGCTCAAGTTCGGTGTGGCCGTGGTCGTTGCTGTGAACGTGTTCGCCTCGGACACGCCGAGCGAGATCGAGCTCGTCAAGGCCAAGGCCTTGGAGGCCGGTGCGACGGCGGCTGTTGAGAGCAGCCACTGGGCGGACGGTGGCAAGGGCGCCGTCAAGCTTGGTGAGGCCGTGGTTGCGTCCTGCACCAAGATGCGTGAGCAGGGCAGCCCGTTCAAGTTCCTGTACCCACTCAGCATGGGCATCGCCGAGAAGTTCGAGACCATCGCCAGTACGTATTCCGTCGTTTGGAACCTCCAACCACAAGACTTGTACTAATTGAGGCATTGTTTCTGTTTGCAGAGGAGATCTACGGCGCCACCAGCGTCGAGTTCAGCGAGGAGGCTAAGAAGAAGCTCGCGATCTACACGGCCCGCGGCTACGGCGACCTCCCAGTGTGCTGTGCCAAGACGCACCTCAGTCTGAGCACGGACCCAACCGCCAAGGGCGTGCCCACTGGCTTCTCGGTGACTGTGCGCGACGTCCGAGCCTCGGTTGGAGCCGGTTTCGTCTACTTGCTGTGTGGCGACATGATGACTGTGCCGGGCCTCCCAACGCGTCCAGGCTTCTATGATGTCGACCTTGACGTTGAGACTGGCAAGGTCATTGGTCTTTTCTAAGCAGAGAGACATCCACCCAACGGATCCATCACGAGATCTCTTGGCTGTGCGTATCTCCCACGCTTACATCCACGAATATGATTGATATCGCAGTTTGGACGGCCATGAATTGAGCATTATACATCAGTTTTGAGTGCTTCGCCTGGAGTGACCTTACTGGCTCGCCGCCTCGTTACTGTCGTCGGCGTTGTCTGTGTCCTTCTTTGCCGAGATCTCCGAACGGTTGTTGAGGAACGTCTGCCAGTGGTGGAACTGCTGGCCGTGGACCACCGTCATAAAGTCTTCACGCGCGATCATCTACGCTCACAATCATCACGCAGTGAGCCACACGCAGTATAATACCAGCTCAAGCAGCTAAGTCGTGCTACGTAGTAGCACGCACCTGTCGGAAGCGCTCATCGTCGAGCATATCGAGGAACGCGAGGGAGTGCGGGTACCTGTGGACGCAACGTTGTCAGCTCACCATTGAACTGGCTCATTGAACACAGCAGCGCGCACGTACACGATGTACTTGGCGTACTGCGGCTGCTTCCAGTACTTGAGATACTGTAGGTAGTTCAGGAACGCCGGGTTGTCGAAGTATCGGTTGATCGCCAGGACTGTCGCCAATAGAAACGATGAGCTCTTTGTGCCACCACTACGGCATCATTTCTCGACGAGAGAGACTCACAATTGAGGTACGCGGGACTGGCAAGACATTGGATGAACTCCAATTCGATCTGGAAGCGGATGTTGTTCGGGGGAAGCTCCACGTCCGTCGCCATCGTCGCCATCATGGCTGCCATTTTGGTCTTGTGATTTGAGTTGTCGCGCAGGAGACGAACTGTACACCTTTCAATATCGATACTCGAATATCGGGTAGTGAAGGTATCACAGTACTGTGATGTCAAGTCAATGGCATGGAGACTGCTCACACGTCACAGACGAAAATGGCTACGCACGTGGATCAGACTTTTCACGGAGGTTTATGAGGCGGGCTACAGGCTATCGCATCTATCGCTAATGGGGAGTTTTTGTTGGGCATGATGCATGTTGTCATTGGAGCGCTCCTGTTCTTTCAAAATCCATGACCTCGGTATCCCAGTCGGCCTCGAAGGCCAGGCTCGACAGCGAATCGTCCAGTCCATCCAGCATTCGTCTCGGAGACGCTGGCGACGTCGACATGAGGCAGTCGTCACTGGGTGAGGACACAGTCTTGAGCTCCAGCGGGATCTGGTAGCGGCCAGGGATTGCGATCGTGAGCGTTGTTCCATCGGGGGTGAGGAACTCTGCTGGCTGGAGCGGTGGCGACGGTTGGCGAGTGGGCAGATTGAATATCATAGGGAACTCGTGCGCATTGACCACAAAGCAGGAAGTGTCAGCGAAGTGGTGCTTGTGGTGCGCGAGCACAGTGACCGAGTCGATACAGCGGAGCAGTCGCAGGCTCAGCGGCACGGTCTTCAGTCGGACCCACAGCGACTCCCCCGTGCCCACTAACCGAACCATCATGGTCATTTTACTGGCCACGTCATTCGACACGAAGCCATCGGGGCAGTGCGCACAGATGTAGTCTTGTAGCTTGTCGAGATCGTACGGGACGAGGAATTGGCGCAAGTTCTTGCCGAAAAGGTGAGTGGCTGTAGGAGAGCGGAAGTATCGCGGCGTCGCTTGCGTCACGAAGAGGAACTCTCCTCGTGTGAGGCAGTATGCGACTTGGTTGCCATGCGCGGATTGAGAAATCTCAAGGAGGGTGATCGAGCCCAGATCCATAATTGCGTTCGCGTCGACTCTCCAGCTTGGTTGATGTGCTCGGGGGTGGACAGTATTATTGATTCTGGTAATGGCTGCGTGGATGCATCGTGTAGCAGTGAAACTCACTCGCTGCTTGGGTGAGCGACGTGGGTCGACCCGCTCAGAACTTCCAAATGCTAACGGTGCGATTAGAATTGACTCATGTGGTAGAATAGGTTGCAGTTGGCAGGCGCTTGCTCCGATGCATCAGAAATGATCGGGTTGATGTGGACGGGGGAGCGTGTCTTCTATTCTTGCAGTTCCCCAACGCCAAGGTAGGTACGTACGCGAAGGATACGCCGTCCCTTGCTTTTACCGGTACGCAGCGCTGACGCCACAGCTGTCGCAGGGAGATCGATGTGATAAGGCAGTCGCCAGGCGGCGTCGTGCTTGGCACGTGCCTGGTCCGTTTCCCATGCAATGCAGCGCAATTGTGAGAAAGTTCGCAGCGGTTGTACTGGTACAGCGTACCACTCAATTAAATAGTGTACCACCCGTGGTGGTACAAATATCGATCAACGCACAACCAAGAGCTCCAAACTCAAAAATGGCGATTGAAGATGTCGTCGCGCCGGAGGAGAACCAAGAGTACGAGGTGGTACTGGGCCAATCCCTGTTCGTTGCAAGTGTAGAAGGCGCCGAGGTAGACAGTGGCGATAGCTCCGGAGCCGCGCACGCCCTCTTTCAGTACAAGTTTACGCCGGCGTCGGTGAACACTGCGATTCCAGGACTCGTGAGTATTGACGAGTCGCATGGCGTCACGGTGTTGCGTGGCACCACAGCAAAGTCAGACGAAGGCATTAGCTTCAAGGGCAAGTTGGCCGAACAGAAAGACACGGAGTGTCTGCTGATCTTCGATGGCGCGTCATTTCGTCTCGAGCGCTGCGATATGGCGCTCTCGCAGCTGCGCCACATGCGTGCGGTGCCCGCGCAACGGCTCCCACCAAGTGCGTATCCTAGCAACGCCATCAACAAGAAGAGTTTCAAGCTTCCGTCGGCTACGGTGCGCACAGGGAAGCGAGGAAGACCACGAAAAGATGCTGCGACGACAGCCACGACTGCCGCCGCCAAACCGGTGGACGCCTCATCAGAAAAACCCGTCGGAGGTGAGTCGGCAAGCGATGCTGTGGAGTCTACTGGAGTAGCGAAGCCTACGAAGCGGCGGAAGAAGGCAGCATAATCGTTAGCGTAGCTTCCTGCCAGCTCCATCATGTTGAAAGCAATGGTCCAAATGGATGCATGTCAATATAGACCGCCACGGTAGTGGCTCGTGGAACCGGGTCAGGTTTCGCTTCAAGATCGGTGGGTCTTGTATTGGGAGGGGTAGGGAAGGTGGTCACCTTGAAAAGCCGTTGGCGACAAAAAGAAGAACTGCTCCATACAAACATCCATACTAACTGATGGGTCGGGTGGGTTTGGGACCCTTTCGCTGACCCACCCGTCGGTACCTGAGAAGAGCAACTTGACCTTCTCACTTTGAAGAAGAATCGCTGACCCGACGACGGCAACAGCTACGGACAAGGAGACCTCCACGCCACATTAGAAGAAACCAGAGCACCGACTACAAGCATGGCATCGATGAACAAGCGACGCGAGACGGACGTCATGAAGCTGTACGTATTGCTGTGGTTGTGTAGAGCTGTGGAGCGATGTTGAAGCTTCAAAACCATGAAAATCTGGAGAGAATCCGATGAGAACTGGACGCGCTAATGCGTTTTGTGTGTTGGTGAATTGCGCAGCATGATGAGCGACTACGATGTGCAGCTGACGGACGAGTCCAAGACGAACGACTTCCACGTCAAGTTCCATGGCCCGAAAGAGAGTGCGTGACGGCAGCGCTGTGGAGATTGTCGTGATTGTGGCTCATGAAAGACTGAATTTGATGCACAGCTCCGTACGAAGGCGGTGTGTGGAAGATCCACGTCTCGCTACCGAAAGAGTACCCATTCAAGAGCCCGTCGATTGGATTTGTGAACCGCATCTACCACCCGAACGTCGACGACATGTGCGTATTCGGAATTGAGTGAGTCTTGACTATGGGCACGAGAATCTGAGGTTACTGCTGTGAACAGGTCGGGCTCTGTTTGTCTGGACGTCATCAACCAGACGTGGAGTCCGCTCTTCGGTACGAATGCTTGGGTAGCGATCGCTCTGATGGATTGGTATCTGAGCTGATTGTTATGGTGATGGTGTGACTTGTAGAGCTGCTGAATGTCTTCGACGTGTTCATCCCACAACTGCTGCGCTACCCGAACCCAAGCGATCCGCTGAACGGCGAGGCTGCGTCGCTGCTGATGAAGGACGGAGAATCCTACAACAGCAAAGTGCGGGGTACGTCACGATCCACTGTTATTTCACCTCTCGCCTGATGTATTATATTAATCCATGGTTCATTTCTGCAGAGTACGTGCGCAACTACGCTTCGCAGCCGATCGACATGGGCCACGACGACGACGACAGCGACATCAGCGATATGAGCGACATCGAAGACTGAGCACCTAGACCGCCGTAGAGTCTCGCGAGTCGCAAACGCGCGCCGCGCTCAGGGCCTGTGTGCCGTATATCCCTGATTGCATGTCTGTTTTCATGTCCAGAAGACACTCTTCTCAATGCAAAAAGCATCGGTTGAATCCGTCTCTTTAATCCTTGGACATGAAGTTAGATGCCCCCGCTCGTTTCTGGATGTAGTGCGAGTTGCGACGGAGACGATCTTCCATAGTGCTATCACCCTTGACGTACGCTGCATCTTGGAGTTGCCTAAAGACAAACAGCAACGTTAGTGATCCATTCAATTCCATCCAGAGCACGAAAAGCCGCAACTTACTTGATGAAGTGAGGATCCTGGCCGAGCTTTGCCTCTTCTTCGTCCAACTTCTCGCGCTTCTCCGCAGCGCGCTTCGCCAAGAATGCTTCACGAGCCTTGGCGTCTTCAGCCATGCGAGCAGCATCCTTCAGCATTTCCTCGTGAGTGCGGGCGGAGTCACCGCGGCTCGACTTGGAAAGCTTTCGGCGTAGCTCTTCCTCTTCTTGTCTCTTGGTCTCACGAGCCTTCTCCAGGAACTTGCTGTTCGGACCGAGAGTTGATCTGTCGACCTCCTTGCATTCAGCCTACGCTCGCAAAAAAAAAGTTAGTGGGTGAGCGAGTATGATCAGGTCACGAATGTGGTTCACGTACCGCTCCGTCTCGACGAATGAGACCGTACTTCCCGCCATCATCAGGCCTCTTCGCAACGTATTTGCGTGAGCTTGACTGCTCATCACGATCGCTGTCACGACCGCGACGATCTTCGGAAGAACTGCGGCGATGTCTACGGGAGTCAGGACTTGACTCGCGGCGGCTTCGTTGGCGATCGGGAGTCCGGCTCCGACGTGGTGACTCTCGACGTTTGCGTTCGTCGTTCGATCGCGCGGATGGTGGGGATCGCTCACGACGATCACGATCGCGGTGCGATTCCGGACTTCTTGAGCGGCCACGTGTGCGTCCAAATGAGTCACGACTGCTACTACGGCGATTACGACCAGATCGGTGGCGATCGCCACTTCGACTGCGGTCTCGGTGGCTTCGTCGGGGGCTTTCTCTGCCTTGGCGATGACTCTCGCGGCCACGACTTCTGTCGCGGACTGGCTCTCGCTGTCGATCACGTGAGCGGGAGCGATGGCGGGATGAAGAATCGTGTCTTCGACTCCGCTCGGCGCTACGAGAACGGTGTTCCGACTTGCGCGAGCGATGTTCTTCGCCTTCACGAGCTGGACTCGGTGGTTTGTGTCGTCTGCGCTCTTCACGGTCGTCTGGCTTAGCCTGAATGTCGCCACGATCCGAGTCGTGGCTGTCCATCGAGGAGCTACGATCACGTCGCGATCGCTCTTTCTTGCTCTGCTTGCGCTCTTTCTTGGACTCTTTCTTCGCCTTCTTTTTCGCCTTCTTCTTCTCTTTCTTGTCCTTCAAGAGCTTCTCCACTTCGCCTTTGATTTTCTTCATCTTGACTGGGTTCTTGAGAATATCCTCCTGTGCACGCTTTTGCTGGCTGCGGATGAGCATCATCGGGTCCTCATTCAGTCGCGAGAACGCGTCGTTCGATGGCTGTGCGGCCTTTGACAACGCAAGCGCTCCATAGGCAGTATCTCCAAGCTTTCTCGCATCCGAGCCGGTCTCCTCTGCCTTGAATTCCTTTCCCAACAGGTAGTCCTCGCTGGTTTTTGGATCGCTGCTGCTCGCCATCGGGCCTTGGTACATCCAATCCAGACGCTCCACCGTCGCCGACTTCTTTCCATTCGCGGCCTGCAGCTTCCTCAGCTCCTGCATTTGCCGCTCCTCCTCCATGTTCTTCTTGAGCTCCGCCAGCTTCTTCTCCTCCGAGGCATGCTTCTGCTCGGCGATCCATACTTTCTCCACATTCTGTCCTCACACAGACGCCATACAAAACGTTAGAACACCGCAAACAACGCAGTCAGCTGTGCATTTATATAGCGATCATGTACGTACGCGTAGATTGGACGTGTGCCAGCTCTTCTTCGCCAAGAACGCGAGCGACATGGTGCCTTATCTTCCTCCTCCGCGTCTCCTTGGGTTGGTGCTGCGTGGTATCGTCCCAACAATTCTCATAATCGTACTTTTGGGAGGTAGTCACAGTAAGGTTGTACCGGTATTAAACCGGTAGAGTCAGTGGGAAATCTTCAACACCACGGAACGTCGTGCAACGGCAACTCTTCCAGCAGCAACATGGAGACGACGACGAAGGAACGCGACGGCGGCGATGGAAATGCAGCGGCTACAGGCGTCGCTAACAGTCCGGCGGTCACAGGGAGAGCTATGCCCCTGGCGATGGGAAGCGTTCGTCTCGGTGGTGCGGGCCGTCCTGTCGCCATAACCACAGGGATCGGCGCCAATGTTGAAGCAATCGAGCAAGGTATGCAAACACTATTATGATCGACACTGGGGGTGCTGGGAGCGAATATTTGAGGATATTGTGTCGATTTAGAGCGGCTGCGACCGCGCGTGATGATACAGCCGCATCCACGAAGTCCGTTTGGGCGGAAATTGGAGGCGAACGTGGTGCGTGTTGTTCTGTGAGAGCCTGCATCAGTGACAAAAGTGTAACAATCATTGTGCCACCTAGAGTTTTTCACTCACGACCGAACAAGTGACGCATTCAAGCTCGCGGTTTCAGGTACAGAAGACTGTAGTTGGGCCACCGGAACGCGTCCACTCGGTGCACCACCCGACTAGGCGCACGCCTCTGGATGCAGCGCTGCGTCATAGTGAAGCAGCTTCGTCTACAGCAGTCCAGACGACTACATCAGCTCATGCTGAGGCATCAGCGACTGTTATTCACCACTCCGCAACGGTAGCTGATGCGAGAAAGAGATCGGCGCCGGATGAGGTGAAGGCAGCGGTGACGAGGCGGCCGAAGCCAGTGCTTGAGATCCGTACAGAGCACAAAAGCGAGGCCACGAAACGCGTCAAACATGACATGGGAAGCCGCCCTGCGCAGGGTGCGGTCCAGCAAAATCTACGACCAGTAGATATCGCGGCATTTGTTCGCAAGCCACCGTCTGACATTGATCAAGACGCTTACACGGACGGCTTCCACCACCACGAGCGCCTCTTTAACGAGATCATCGCCGAATCAACTCTTGGTGACGACCAGATCAAGGAACCGATCTCAGGCTGGCGTGCTGTCGACGCTTCCATCGATTATATCTACGAAGACCCATCCATTGACGTGGTCCAGCTGCAGCTCATGCTTCATGGAAATCGTCTTGGGGGTATCAAGCGAAAAGCCGTCGAACGTGAAAGACTTCAACTGGCAGCGGCAGAAGTTCACAAGCAACAACATGACCTCACAAGCAAGATGGAAGAATTGCAGCGGCGCAAGGAGAACATATCCAAGCTCTCAGAAGATATTCGTTGCCGAAACAAGCCTACCAGTACATCAAAGAAAGTGTCGGGATCTACCGCAAAAAAGAAGACAAAGGCAGAGCCCATTCCAGCGCACTTGGTCCGAAAGCCGCCAGTCCCGCGCTTAAGCCAGCTTGGCTTAAAGCCTGCTGGAGCGAAGAAGGCGAAGAAGAATACTGAATCCAAGACTGGTAAGATGACTTCGGAGCACGAGAAAACTCCGGCTGTGAAGGACGACAACCATGATATGAGTGATGCTGATGAGGGCACAGAACCGAATCGCCACAATTCGAGTGCATCCGGGTCGATCCTGTTAGGCACGAGCAGTGCTGCACAAGAGAAGTCATCAGACTCAAAAGTACCCAAAAAGCGGAAGGCCAGCAAGCCCCGTGCAGGAAATACAGCTTCACAACCTCAACCTACGATGAGCTCGGAACCTCCACAAGAGCAGCAGCAGAGACGCGCTGTGGCACGAGAGTATATGCAACTGCAGAAGCAAGCGCGGCAGTTACTAAAAGCCAAGGTTGAAAAGGAGAAGCGATTTGAGGAAGAGCATCGGAGACTCGAGTTGCAGGTATGGATATGATTCGAGATGGGTTAGGGCTACTGCTTTGCTGACGCAATTGTTCTCATGCTTAGCGTCTGGAGCAAGTTCGTCTGCGAGAGTTGGAGGAGGCTCGGAAACGTCGCATTAAACAGAAGCAGCGCGACAGAATCCACCAGCGCAAGCAGGAGAAAAGTCGGCTTGAGCAAGCTGCTCACAGTGAAGATCCTGCGCTTGCAAGTCCTTCCAAGTCGGACGACATGGATACACGAAAAGATCCTGATGCGGAGAACCAAAGCTTTCGAGAAAATGCTCCCAGTCGGAAGAAGAGAAGGAGCGGTGAATTCGAATGGTCAGGAGGTGATAGAGCACCATCATCGTCGTCCTCTTCTCCTCGTGAAATCGACGAAATCAACGAGATGGATGAAGGAACTGACGCACTCACGGACCCCAAACTGCAAAAGTTGCTGCAACTCGAGGAGAAGGCGAAAATGCTGACGTCGCGGCTTCAATCGCTAGCGAATCGAACCAGACACACCGGCCCGTCTTCTGCTTTCTCGCCGCATCCCGACATCACAAGTGACACAATTGTCGCTCATGATGAAGAAAAGCACAGCCGAATCGACTCGGAGAGCGATCATGCTGACAGTGATGATGCAGACGATGACGACATCGACGATCATGGCAGCGTGACTCGCATACTCGATGAATCCGAGGAGGAAGGCGATGACGATCACAGCGATGAAGACGACGCCGCTGATATTGAGGTCGGCAACAGGCGCTACTCCTCCAGAAGGATTGACGAAGAACGGTTCGCGCTTTTGGAGCGCGAGTACCGACACCACGTAATCGACGAAGCTGACGAGTTCGATTTAGCGTCGATTGGAGTCCAGAAGATCCAAGTGGTGTGGCCGCGAGAGGATGACGATGAAGATGCAAGTGATGTTGAGCCTCAACCCAGCAGTCGTTTTGAGGAGCTTTCATCGTCCAGTTCCTCGTCTCCACCTGCATCATCGGAATATGGAGCAAGGCTTCGAGGTCAAGACGGTCAGGCTGAAATCTGGCAGAGCGATCACTCGGACGATGGTGGACGCCACTCACCGAAGCTACTTGAGGACACCGTCGGGTCATACGCACAGCGTCTGCTCGAACAAACTGCGCGAATTCAACAGACGAGTACTGACGTCGAGTTTGCCGCTGATCGATCGCCACCGGCAAGCAATTCATACAATCACGTGAGTCTCAAAACGTCACAATGGCTACGAGACGAACCCTCTCCGCCGAGCAAGACACGGGCCAAGCCTAGTTCCGATGCCGAGCTGTTACGGCTCATTCGAGAGTCCGATGACAACCTCAGTGTGATTAACCGCGAAGCAAAGCGCCGGTTCCGGATCCAACAAGATCAAGCACGCCAACGCCGTGAGGAGCAAGAACGTCATCAGGCAGATATGGTGAAGCAAAGGCTGGCAGCAAACGTTGTGGACCAGGCGGTAGACAGCCATGGCCGACGAGACGAAGAAACTGTGTTCGAGGGCGGAGGCAGTTTTCATGAACGACAGCGTGACCACCCACCTCGTATCGTCAAATTAGAGGATGTTCTTCAAGCAGTCAACGAAGACAGAGCGATCGCAGAATCACACTTCACTGCTCCAACTGAAGGCGGTTATCGTGGGTCGTCTGAGAGTGATGAGTATAAGCCACCGTCTGCTCCTCCCGTCGTAGAGTTTTGGAACAGACAACTACGGGCCGTCGATGCCTCTGAAGATTCCGACCACACAGCTTCACGGCAGAAGCCAGCTACTGTCGAGATCGATCGAACAGATCTGCATGCTCAACGCCAGCGCCAATTTGAAGTTGAGGACGAACAAGATGCAGATGACGATGAGCATCGACGAATTGTGTCTCCCCAGACACTAGCAAAGCGCTTGCTCGCAGCAGTCGAGTATCACGAAGCTATCAGCGACGCGCATCTTCAGCTGTCCATGATGGAGAAAGCACACGCGCTTGAACAAGTCCAGCAGGATACGATTGCCCTCGCGCAAGCGTTCAAGGAGGAGATGGATAGCACTCTGCTCGCGCAGCAGCTTGTGGACGAGCATGCAGCACTCGAGAACAAGTTCGATGAAGATCTTCAGCAGGTCATTGGTCAGCTCGACATCGTGCGCCAAGCTGAACGTGAAGACCACGAGCGAGAGCTAGAACGTGTGAAGAATGAGGCCCAAATCGCTCGACAGCGTGAGACGAGTGTCCAGACCGAGCCCCCACGACTGGCGGATGCGACCACAAGTGCATGCTTCCGCGTCGAGGCGGCTGTTGCGACAGAGAGCGAGCGCGTCGACTTTGGAGTCCAGTATACTGAAATCAGAGCTCCAGAAGGAACAACGTTCAGCGTTGTGGATGGGTTTTCAGCGGTCTCGCCCTCCGCATCGCCGCTCGCGTCTCCATCACGGATAGAAAATGATCTTGGTGAGTACACGGAGGACTACGTGGAGGAAACGTTTGAGCGCGCATCCATATCCGGCCCAGTCAAAGTGACTCGCATGGGTGGCGACGTGTCCATCGAGGACGCTGTCGACAGTGACAGCAACCCTGCGTCGGCAAACGAGATCGAATCTGGGGGAAGCGTACAATCCGACGTCGAGTCAGATCAAGCAGTGGAAATGGAGAGCGAGAACGAAGATGAACAAGGTGACATTGCCAGTGAGAGCGCCGCGTTAAACTATGACGACTACGCCAACGATAAGCAGAGCCAATCCAGTGTCGGCGAGGAAAACGAGATCGAATCAGCAGCCGAAAGCCCCGCGCGTGGTGTCGAAATCTCGACCTCGATGCGCTACGACGATAACGATTTCGAAGATGAGACATCACTGGCACAGTCTGCTGTGAGGCAAGCGGCGCCAAATTCTGATGTTGTCGAAGACGACGACTATGAGGTGGATAGTGAGGTTGGGGAAGAAGATGAAGAAGAAACCTCAATCGTCTCAAGCGATCACGACGACGTCAAGTCCGAGAACTACTCATCCCAATCGTACGAAGACGACACCGAGAAGTTGGTTCCATCAGTGAAAACTGTGACTGCGGCGTCACCTCACACACCATCCCGAGCTCAGATCGCGCCAACTTTCGCAGTGAACGACTTTGTGAATCCGTCGCAGTTTGCTCCGACCAGTTTACCAACCGATGTTGGACAGGCGTATATCGCACAGCTCGAAAATCGAAAGAGCAGTGAGGAGGCGCTGCTGGCTATTCGTCTGCAGGCACTGCATACCAAACTACAGCAGGACACGCAGCCACTGATTGAAGCGATCAGTGCTGAGGAGCACAAGCCAGCGCAACAACGCAAGACGGACGATTTACGGCAGTTGGTCGCTCGCCGAGAGGCGCTTCAAATCGCTTTTCTTTCGGAGCAGGCGAACCTTGAGAGCCAAAGATCGGCTTGTGTTTCTCGCTACTACCAAGACTTGCTCGCGTTCCAGTCACTTGGAATGGCCGCAGTGGTGCCGAGCGCACTACTACCGACGAATACAGTTGCTGCGGCAATTGATCAGCGACGAGTTACCATGGACCAGCGTAGCGAAATCCGTCAAGCGCCTGTGTCTAACAGAGTGAACGATACAGAAGCATTCGAGAAAGCAGAAAGCTCCGTGGATGCCTACAGCGAAGACGAATTTGCGTCAACCACAGGCGACGTCCGAACTTCGGAGAAGAACGATGACGACGAGAGTGCAGAGGTGTCGGATATCCCAGATGATCAGTCGGTCAAGTCTGTCGCTGAAGATGCTGGAGAGGAGGAGGAGATCCAGTCGGTGGTCGACGAGCATTCGGGTGATGAGGATGAAGAACCTGAGTCTGACGTTCAGGATCCATCAGTCGCCTCTGAAGCTGGCGACCAAGACTACGGCGACGAAGACTTTGCATCAGTCTCGGAAAGCACCAAGACAGTGGAGAAGCTGGAAGCAAGCGCCAAGGAAAAGTCGGTCGAAAGCACGCCGAGTATACTGGTTGAGTCCTCATCTCACGTGGAGAGCGGGGTTGCGCACGACGACAAGCGTGACGGTGATAGTGACGCGGGTGGTGACTATGAAGACGGAGAAGACGAGTTCGCGTCACTCACTGGAAGTGCGATTGAGCAGCGTCAGAAGGGCAGTTCATCGGAAGGTGATGTTGAGGATGAGACGTCCAACGCACGTGGGTCTGTCGAGGCTGAAATTGAAGATGACACAGGAAGTGGTGGAGAGGAACAACGAGCTGTTGATCGGAGTGAAGATGCAGCTTCTGACGCTGCGTACTCTGACGATAACTTCGAGGCTTCGGCTATTGCAGCTCAAGAAGAGTCCGCTGTGATGTTGGTATCTCAGTCTGACGACTCGTCGACCACGAAGCTGCTAGTAGCCGAAGTTGCTGAGCTCAATACCAAGCTGAAAGCTCAAGATGAGCAGCTCATCGTCGAGCACGACAACAAGTTGGAGAAGAAGAAACTGAAAGCGCAGGAGCTGATCCAGGCAAAAGAAAACCTGATCAAGCAGCAAGTTCACTTGTATCGCCAGCAAGAAGAACGTGCACAGGTCGATACCATCGCGGAGATGGCACTGGGTCTCGATGTCCATGCCGAAGTCGAGAAAGCCAAGAAAACGGTGAAGGAGATGCTCACAAGTGAGTTCGAGGCGCTGAAGCAGACGTACCCTCAACTTGTCCCCCAGCAACCAGTGAAGCGAGTAGACGCCATTGAAGCTGGGTCAGCTGCGCCAGAAGTTCAGGCTAGTACTGTTCAAGCAAAAGCGACTGCGATTACTGAAGAAAACAGCGAAGCGCAGTACTCGGAAGACTACGACGAGTTTGAGATTGAATCGTTCGAGAACGATGGGAGCGTTGCCTCGGAAGCAAATCTCGTTGTGTCCACACGTGCTTCTAACCCGATTGAAGCCAAGGAAGCTGATACAGACGACGATGAAGTCAGTGAAACTGTGAACGACGATGTCGCCTCGGATATTGGAGAGGAGAATGAAGAGACATCGATTGCCGACGAAAGCGCAGAGATGGTGGAGGCGAGTGGCGACGAACTTGACGCTTATGGTGACGAAGAGTTTGACGACGACGCTGCGGCATCGAGTCATGCTGATGAAGTGGACGCGAGCGTCTTGATGGAGAATCCCGATGAAGAGTATACTGATGAGCAGGTCAGCAAGCCGGGTTCTTTCATCAATCAAGAAGCTGGGTCGCAGGATGAGTCGCAGGATGAAGGCGACGATCAGTATGAAGACGAAGAATTTGAGCAGAACATGTCTCGGCAGTCGTCAATTGCATCTGGTATCGGGGAGAATCCAGAGAAACCTGTGGCGAGTGAGCCTCATCTATCAAAGAAGGAACCCATCGACCAGCATGTGGCCGATCGAAGTGGAGACGATCTTCTGGAGAGGATGAATTCGGAGTTGAAGACCGCAGCCACGGCGATCGCTGTCAATGAATTTGAAGAACTCAGTGCTTCCACGCACGCAGTCGCTGACGCTCTGTCCAAGCCAACACAGCTGTCAGAGTCTCTGTCAGTTAGCCACGCTGAGGACGACTTGGTCACTGCTAGCATGGATGAGCAAACCAAGCGAATTGAAGAACTCAGGCGTAAAATTGAAACTCGCAAGCAAGAGTTTGCGGCTGTGCAGAAACAGCTCAAGATCGAGAAGAAGAAAGAGACCTTACGAGAGGCTGAGACCGAGCTATGGACCGAGATGGAGCAGCTGGAGGCTCAACTTGTGGCTGACGAGCGAATTCTAGCGTTGACACGGCAGCGGGGTCGCCTGGAGTCGATGCAACTGGAAGCCAGACACTCGGGTCTGTATTACTACGGAGATACCAGTGCAGATCTCCTCGAGGGCTACGATTTGGTCGAGGAGGTGGAAGCTGTCAAGCCCCCAGTCATCAAGCAAGACCATCAGGCGCAGGTTCGACTGGAGGTTTGCCCGGTCACGGGTACCGATACTCGCTTCGTGAAGTCATCTTCTCCAACTCTTCAGCACGATGCTGAAACAGAAGTCGACTTTTTGCTGGCATATGACTACGTTGAGGCGGCCGAGCGGCCGGTTTTCACAACGCCAACAAGCACCGACGTTCCTGATGAGAGCGTGACGAAGCTGGTACTTGAATCGAGTGTGCTTGGTGTCTCCGAGAGTGTAAACGTCCCGACGAGCGAGGACATTAAATCCGCAACGACTGACGCCGGACATCTCAGCGAGATTGCGAATGATTCCTACGCGCTTCCTGACGCTGCTGGCTTCGCATTTGACCTTCTGTCTCAGTACGACTTCATCGAGGCTGTTGAGGCTGTTGATGCTGTTGAGACGGTTGAGACTGTTGAGGCAGTGGCGGTTGTGGAAGACAACGACCTCGATCTTCTGCAGGATTACGACCACATCGAGCTGGCGGAGGGAATCGAATCAGTTGAAGCTGCTGCCTATAACATGGAAGGCGTAATGGAAGAGTCGGCGACTGGTCGCTTCGAAAACCAAGGCGGCGGCGATGAAGAAGAGAAGAGCGAGAGCATTCGCTCAATGGATGAGAGCGTTGACGAGGTGCTGTCTGAGGAGGCGCAGCTTGGTGACGTGCAAGGAGATCGTGGCGATGAAGCTGTTCCGGACGCGGAATCTGGTGGAGAGAGCGAAGACGAAGAAAACGTCGTGCATGAACAGCAATCGACGGAAGTTGAATCCGCAGAACCGTCTAAAGTGCTAAATCCGCCTCGCGACCTCGAACAACAGGCATTCCTGTCCGCACTCGACACGGACCACGATCGAATCGGTGCAAACTTGGCGCAGCACGAGATGGAGTTGACGACACGAGTGACGGATATGGTGCTGGCACGCCTACGACAAGACGCGATTGCAGGTAAGTGGACAGTGTGTGGACTCGTCGGCTTACATGGAACTGACAAGAGTTCTTGCTCCTTACAGACATGCATGTCACTACTCAGCGTGCGGTGGAACGCATGGAATCATCAGCGGATCCAATTGCAGCGGCAGCCGTTCGTGGATTTGACGACGAGCTAGCAGCTCACGATTCGGAAGAAGAGCAACTATCGCCGGATGTGATCTCGCAAGACGAGTATGATGATTGCCAAACTGAACAACTCCTGGAAGAGGAAGAGTCCCTCTTCGAAGGGCTTGAGCGTGGCGAGCAGACGAGTGAGATGGTTGCAGATCGATTGTTCAACGAGCTCGTAACCACGGCAGTGCAGGATGGTGTTCGTCTCCACTTGAAGAAGATAGCTAAGCGCTCGATGGTCCACGCTGAGCTACCGAGCGTGGAATCCAAGCGACAAGTTGTTGAGATAGTCACGACCCAGATCACGGATCGAGAGGTCGGCATCTCCATTGCCAAGCAGCTCTGTTTGGCTTCGGATGGAGTAAGTTTGCTTGGCATTCCTTCGCCATGCTGAGACTACAGCTCTGACGTTCCTCCTATTGAATGTGTAGGTCACGCTGCCAAGACTGAGCGAATGCATGCCATCGCATCGTGACTACAGGAACGCCTCTGTGATCTACGATGCAGTGTTGGAGACAGCGTGCTCCATCCACCGGCGGCTGGTTCAGGATCTCTCCTTTCTGGTCGAAGAAAGTATGGACACGAAGCAGCGTATGATCATCGAACAAGTGCAGCAAGAGATGGAGGAAAGCGTGTGGAAGCGTCAAGTTGCGGCCCAGGAAGCGATGGACCGCTTCACACGCAAGGCGCAGGAGGATGAGCAGGGCGAGCTGGACGAGAACGATCTGCGGTTGCTGCGAGCCCAGCAGCGTATCGGCAGTGATGCACTCGCAGCTCACTTTCAAACATCAGCACTGCGCAAACACCACGCTGATGGGAAGGCTACAGCTGCCAGTGCCAATACGACTCCTCGCCAGCGAAGACGCCTTGGATCGTCGATCTCCAAGAGTGGTCTCGCGTCACAGATCCTTCAACAAGAAACCGACCGACTCGCTGACAGCATCACCGAGCGATTGATGAGTGATCTACTGAACGAGGAGCTCCCATAGCCAGTGAGCCATCGACGGAAAAGCTGATGAGCTTTTGCCGCCCAGGGTCATCAGCCATTTGCAAGCATGCATTCCGCATTGGCAGCCACGTCAGATCTCAGCGTCTGATGCCGCCGTGACTTCACGAAAGGGAGATGAGACGCCCAATCGTCGAGAAACGCCACCGTCGGATCCGCCTGCAAGATGCTGAAGTGCCGACCATCGAGAAAGAACTGGATGGAAGAATAGCCAACAAAATGGAGACGCCAATCCGAGTACCGTAGTTGCAAGGCGTTTAGTGCCTGCATATCATTCGCGTTTATCCATACATACAAAAGCACACACCACGTGAGAGAGCGAGAGTGAGAATAGAGTCTACTGCTGCAGCTTGGACGCTAGCAGCAGACGCAGCACGCTGGGCGTGAACAGCGGCATCGCCGTGGAAAGATGCTCGTCGCTCAGGTGCTTGGCGCCACCGATGTGGCCGCGGCAGTGCTTGGAGCCGCAGCGGCAGTCGAACTTCTCGTCCATGTCCCACTCGCTCGTGGCGTAGTCAAACGTCACGTGCTCGCCTTCCTTGATGGGCTGCGTGGCCACAAACGCGACTTCAGGCGTGTTTTCCGAGACCACGAGCCGCGCGTTCGGCTCGCAGCTGTGGTTCACATACTCAAGGCCACCAGCAAACTCCAAGTGCTTGTGCGTGTCGGCCTGGACCGTGAACCGCGTCGGGTGCGAGTGCTATAAGACCACACACAACACAGTCAGCACGCTATCCATCACGCAGCCTCAGTAAACTCGTGAGGAACGTACGAAGATGCCTGGGGCGGTGCCGATGACGTCGCCTGGCGCAAAGTCGATCGCCGCGATGCAGGAGCTCCAGTGCGCGTCGAGCTGCTCGATGATGTAGCGGCCCTGCGCCGTTGGCGGCATGTAGCGCGTCGGCAGGTTGTCGTTGTTCAGCGCCTGTGTCACGGCGGCAGCAGAGAGCGCGCGGCGGCCGGCGCCGTGCAGCACAGCGGACGTGCGTGGGGTCGAGAGAATGCGGAGCATGATGATGGTGCTTAGGAGGCTTCGGCTTGTGTGGTCGAAGCGGAAATAACACGAGTGAGTGTGGGAGCGAAGCGGGCTTCGCGTCTTCGTGCGTGTCTGGACTCTGGGAGGACGAGACCTGGGGAGCGCCACCTTCTGGAACCGTGCGTCGTGTGGTGTGTCTCTGTGGGCAAGTCAAGTTGGAATCGTGACGCCGCAAGTCACAGATGGGTGCATGGGCGTTGCTATTTCGGGAGCTGTTCACGACAGTATACAAAAACCAAGTACAGATGGCAGTTATGCGATACCACGGGACGACAGTACACGGGATTTTGTTTGACGTGAACCTTTTGGAGCTGTGTAGGACGGCAGCGCAATCTTTTTCATTGCCGATCGCTGGTCAGACAAACAGCAACACCCCATGCAGCACAATGCGCCACAGGAAAACACAATCCGATGAAGGGGGCGGAGCTTGAAGTTGAGACGAAGTGCTGATTTCACCCACCACGAGATTGCGAGACTACAGACAGAATGGGAAGAATAGTAGATATTAGCGTCCAGCTCGTGCAGCGTCGCGTTGCTATCCAACCGGAGCGACGCGTCATCAGTTTGGTTGCACCAAACTTCAACGGCGATGCTGAGGTTTCATCGCCTGATGGTGGAGAGGGGCGACTGATGATTGTAGTATCACACAACACAAGTATGACTGTATTGAAGCAGGGGCTGTTGGATAGTGTGTACCACACTAGAAAGGGGACTGTTCCAAATTGAAGCCCCCTTCAGGAAATGATCCCACCTGGCCACAATGGCGGGGATGACAATGGCGATGGCGATTGCGGCGACGTCGCTGCGTTCGTGCTCGCTGGAGGAGCTCAAAAAGGAGCCGTGGCGACTGCAGATCCAAGCGGATACGACGGCGGAGCAGCTGCGCGGACTCGTGCTGCGGAACTACCACGTGTTCATCCAGAGCAACCAGAGTGCGGCCATCGTGAAGGAACAGCTCCACGAGCTCAAAGACCAAACGGCGGAGATCCTCACGGCGATTCCAGACCTGAAGCAGTTCTGTGCCGGTGTCCAGAGTGAAACGGCGGAGATCGTGGCGAAGCACGGCGATATCCAGTTCGTCTTCGACCATTATCTCGAGGTACGTCGCTTGAATGGATGGGAAGTCTGTCTGTGGGAGATACGAATTTTGTGACTTTTTCCTTTGCTGTGCAGTTGACGGAGCTTCTGGAGATCCCACAGCTGCTGGAGGCGTGTATTCACAATGAACTGTTCGACTCGGCGTTGGATGTGATCCAGTTTGCGAAGGAAACGTTCCAGAACGACCTCCAGTCGAGCGCGAAAGGCGCTTCGGGCAGCACCAATTTCGTGATTCAAGCTTTGGTACGTCGTATATGGATATATACGAGGCCTTCATCACGTTGCTTACGTTAGTGTGGATGATGTAGGTGCGAGAAGTGGAGCAAATGACGACGCTGCTGCGCGAGAGCCTCCTGCAAAAGCTACGGGAAGACCTCCAACTCGCACTGTGTGTACGCATTGTTGGGTACTTGCGGCGGCTGGACACACTGGTTCACAGCTTCGCTGGAAACAACTCGACAAGCGGCAATGCCACGGTACTTGTGGGCACTCCAGAGTACGAGCGCCAGCTGAAGGAGGAGTTTCTGCGGTGCCGCAGTGCGTGGCTGGCGTCTCTGGCGCGCACGCTGTCGACTGCTGACGCCTACCAGTTCGTACGTATCTTCACTTTTGTGGTCTGATGGATACTACCTGGTGAACTGACGGCGCGTGCTGACCTTCTAGACCATCCAACTGATCGATATCAAACGCACGAGCTGGTTTGATATGATCACGCAGTACTCGGCGATCTTTGGCAGCGAAAATGTGGACGGAAAAGTGGATCCTCCGCTCTGTCGCTGGGCCACCACGACTGTCGCGGACTTTGTTCATGTACTCGTGCGGTGAGAACGGTGTTGGCGATCCAAGGATGCGTGGTTCTAGGCTGCTAACCCTTGGATTTCGTTTTGCTTCGTAGGCAATTACCAAGAATCGATGACTTCAGCTCACTCGCGACCGTTGTGGAGCAAAGTCTTTTCTTCGGCGGTTCTCTCGGGCGGGTTGGCGTGGATTTTCGTGCCGTGCTGGTCGTGTACTTTGAAGATCATGTGTTTGATCTTATGACGCAGTCGTGGAATGCTGCATGCCGAGACTTCCAAGAAAGCCTCAGCACGCACGCACTCAGCGGATCGTCGTCTTCTACTTCAACTGCGTCGAGAACGCCAATCGTTCTCGCCTCCTATCGCCACTCGTTGACAAGCACCACGTCACAGTCGCCCTTCTCTACCAATGGAGACGAAGATTTCTCCCCGCCGCGAGTGCTCATGTCATTCCCACTGCTCGCGGAGTTCACGAACGCGCTACTGACATCGTTCAACGATCTCCGCCTCTGCACCATCGCCTCGCTTCAGAACCGACTCGCAAAGCGGCTGCAGCACACCCTGGCGGCGATGCTGGTTAATATTCGGGACTTCTGTGAGGAGAACCAGCTCAAACTGCAGCCACACCGACCAGACAATGAAGCGGCGCACGAGACCACCAAGCAAAACAAGGCGAGAGTGCTCGCAGACTCGATCCGTGATATGAACGAGGTGAGTTTGAAAATCGGAAGGGACGCTGTGGGTGACAAGGTACTGACAATCCAATCTATTATGTTTAGGTCGTCGCGAGCGAGCTTCTACCGTACATCACGCGCTGCTTCCATCGTTTATTCCCCCCGATGAAGACGTCGACGAAAAGATCCTCGGCGTCAGACGTTATCGACGTCGCCGCGCTCGCCCAGCAGATGAAAGAGCTCCAGCTACTGGTTTCTGTCGCGTGAACACACTCGTAGTGCGCTCCAATGTACCAGTCATTGCGTCTACCGTGATCTTCACCGCATCCTTCTAGTTCTGCATAGAAATGTCTCCATCCGGCGATGGGAACCCCAGCCGCAAGCCGTCGTAGGCCATCTCCACCACCAATCCTTCGCGTTCGCTGATCTCTCGAAGCGTCTTGCACTCGCGTTCGTAGTCGAATTCGTGGCTCATGCCCGTGAGCAGCGTGCGCTTGGGTCGAATCGTCCTGATCTCACGCAGCACGTCGTCCAAATTCATGTGCGTGGAGTGGTAGCTCTTGACGTACAGCGCGTCGATGATCAGTACGTCGACCTGGGGCTTGCGTGGATCATTCAGGAACGCGCGGCTCTCCTCCGTGAACTCGCTGACGTCTGAAATGTACACGAAGCGCACGCCAAACTCCGCACCAAACTCGAATGCACTCGACAGATAGCCCTTGCCGTGGACGACTGGGAACGGCACGACTTGGAGGCCACAGACCTGGAAGGGCTTAAACCAGTCGAACAGCTTCCACTGGAGCTTCGCGACCCAGCGGAATGGCACAGGCGTGATGTTGGCCTCACGCTGCGCACGCTCCTTCTCTTTCTCCATCAAGTACTCGAACTTGCCGCTCATCTCCTGCTGCGTCGCCGCGCTGCAGTGCAACCCCATGGGTTCATGCGGTTTCTTGATGCTCTCGCCCGTGGATTTATCGATTGTCGTATCAAACTTCTGGACCTCACGCAAGTCATCAAGGCCGAGACACGCATCCGCGTGGCCGTGCGTGAGAATGACGGCGTCGATGTGGGCCACACCGAGCTGCGGGAACACGCGCAGCACGGATTCGCGGAAGGTCTTGCCGCAGTCGATGAGGATGCTGGTGCCGTCGGTCGTGTTGCGCACAAGCAGACTCGGGTTCAGACGGCGGTTCTTCGAGTCAGGGTTTGCGTGGGCCTCCATACAGACTTGGCACTTACCTGCGAGCACGCAGCGCATCGCAGGGATCGCGGAAGAAGGGCCGCAGCCCAGCACCACCACCTCCATCTTGGTCGTTCGGGATGATGAGGTCGTTTCACTTGAATTTCACTTTGAACCAAAGAGCTCTTTCGACTCAGATTGTTATCTGATGCGACTCATAGCTCAATCTGATAAAGAAGAACTTTTGCACATCAACTTATATTTCAGTACACCTGGTTTTGACAAACGAAGATACGATGGACCCTTTAGTGAAGCAGGTCATTACTCACACGTGGGTTTGTTGGAGTCCAGTGTCCCGAGAGTGATGGTCGTCATCAGTCAGTCCATCAAGAAAAGCCGCGAAGAACAAGCAGCTCCGTTGCTGTGGCTCCTCGTCCGTCTCCTTCTTCTCTCGGCCTGCAGCTCCGTGCACGCAACTAGCGCGTGGCAAACGTCAAGCAACTCAAAGCAGCGAGTCGTGCGCGAAAAAAACAGCGAAAAAGACGCGATGGCGGCCAATCTGGAGCCGATTAACGTCGACGCCATCATCGAGAAGCTGCTCAGCGTGCGCAATGCGCGTCCGGGCAAGCAGGTGGACCTGAGCGAGACCGAGATCCGCGGGCTCTGTCTGCACTCGCGTGAGGTGCTGCTGAGCCAGCCGATGCTGCTGGAGCTGGAGGCGCCGATCAAGATTTGCGGTACTGTCTTGCGCAACGGCCTGACGCTGTCGCGATGGATTGGGACTGATTAACGGTCGCTTGCCGGCACTAGGTGACATCCACGGCCAGTACTACGATCTGCTGCGCCTGTTCGAGTATGGCGGCTTCCCACCGGATGCGAACTATCTCTTCCTCGGGTAGGTGTATGCTCCCCGTAACGTTGGGGATAGGAAATGAGCGTAACGCTCACTTGAATGGACAGCGACTACGTCGACCGCGGCAAGCAGAGTCTCGAGACGATCTGCCTGTTGCTCGCATACAAGATCAAGTACCCAGAGAACTTTTTCATCCTGCGCGGCAACCACGAAAGTGCCGCGATCAACCGTATTTATGGCTTCTACGACGAATGTGAGACTGCTCGATGGCTCTGTTGTCAACGGCTCTGATCTGATGGACACTTCTATGACCTTCAGGCAAGCGTCGCTACAACATCAAGCTGTGGAAGACCTTCACGGACTGCTTCAACTGCCTTCCCGTGGCTGCTGTGATCGACGAGAAGATCATCTGCATGCACGGCGGTCTGTCGCCTGAGCTGAGCCAGTTGGAGCAGATCAAGCGCCTCATGCGACCGAGCGACGTGCCCGACACTGGTCTCATGAGCGACTTGCTGTGGTCGGACCCGGACAAGGACATCATGGGCTGGGGCGAGAACGACCGCGGCATTTCGTTCACGTTCGGCCCGGACATTGTCAAGCAGTTCCTCAAGCGCCACGACTTGGACCTGATCTGTCGTGCCCACCAGGTCGTGGAGGACGGCTATGAGTTCTTCGCTAAGCGCCAGCTCGTGACGCTGTTCTCCGCCCCCAACTACTGTGGCGAGTTCGACAACGCCGGTGCCATGATGTCGGTGGATGAGAACCTCATGTGCTCGTTCCAGATCCTGAAGCCAGCGGAAAAGAAGCAGCGCTTCGGCTTCACCGGCCAGCGCAACGGCTCCGCTCCCTACTAGATATCATTAGGACTCCACGATTAGGTCGTTGATCGAGCTTCATGTGTCATTGTGATGGTGAAAGTGGTGACAAACTCAGTTTTCAAGTCGTGATCATTGGGTAAAACAGCTTTCCAATTCCATTGTTCTTGGTCGTTCGAATTTTAGATACATGGCTCCTCCTGCCACCTGCTCAGCTCTGTCTCTTTACCCACCCACGCGGCAACAGAGACAGCCACGTGTGCGCCTGGTCGGTGCGCGACGCGCGCGTGGCGCGCAATTTCTTTCGGCGGAGACGTACGGACACCGTGGGACCACGAGAAAAGGAATTGGCTGCACGCGAGCAGCTCCGCTCCAGTACGCCGCGTGTCACCAAGGTGTCAATGGCCGACTTCAACACCACGTCTTCTCATCTTATTGGCTAGAATACTGTTCCATGGATATAATTTCAACCAATGGAAGGAGCATACGTCAGCCACCGCGACTGTTCGACCTGCCACGTGTTGCTTTGGGTCCGAAAAGCGGCCACGTGGGCGATGGCGATCGGCCCCGCGCCGTCGCCTCCCCGCCATTCCGGCGTGAATTAGCGCCTCCAACGCTCGTATTTCCACTCCTATATCCTCCTGTTCCTCTGTATCACATTAGTGTGTGTTCTATCGGCCTTGTAGTGCCTTCAGTATCGCTTCCATTCCTCCTTGACCCTTTGGGTCCGTTTCCGTTGCCACGTCAGCTCGTACTTAACCGAGCACCCACAGTCCCCTCTCATTTGGCATCAAACGCGTGGCAAGTTGACCTGTCTTCACTTGATCTTTCTATGGTATACAAACCCCCATACCCCACTCCTTCTAGAAATCCATCGCGAGTCCTCCCATGTGAGGCGGATCTTCTCGGCCTTGAGCTTTGAGGCATTTGGATCGGGCATCTCCCGCAGTCATTATCCCTTTTTCCGGACTCCCTCCAGAAAGAATCTTCAGCAAAGAGAGATGAACATCGTCAAGATCCTGGCGCTCGCGTCTGTGGGCGTGGCCGGCGTGGCCATGGCCGACGACGACAGCAAGAACGGCCCACGCGGCCCGGTGATCGGTATCGATTTGGGCACCACGTACTCGTGTGTGGGCGTGTACAAGGACCAGAAGGTGGAGATCATCGCCAACGACCAGGGCAACCGTATCACGCCATCGTACGTGGCGTGGGACTCGAACGACGAGCGTTTGATCGGCGACGGCGCCAAGAACCAGGCCACGATCAACCCAGAGAAGACGTTGTTTGATGTCAAGCGTTTGATCGGCCGCGCGTACAACGACAAGTCGGTCCAGGCCGACAAGAAGCTGCTGCCGTACGAGATTGTGAACCGCGAGGGCAAGCCGTTCATCCAGGTCACGGTCAAGGGCGAGACGAAGGAGTTTTCGCCTGAGGAAGTGTCGGCCATGGTGCTCACCAAGATGAAGACCATTGCTGAGGCCTACATTGGCCGTGAGGTGTTCGACGCTGTCGTGACGGTGCCTGCCTACTTCAACGACGCCCAGCGTCAGGCCACCAAGGACGCTGGTACGATTGCCGGTATGACGGTGCAGCGTATCATCAACGAGCCGACCGCTGCCGCCATTGCCTACGGCATTGACAAGAAGGCCCAGGGCGAGAAGAATGTGCTGGTGTTTGACCTGGGCGGAGGTACCTTCGATGTGACGCTGCTGGCGATTGACGGCGGCGTGTTTGAGGTGCTGGCCACCAACGGTGACACGCACTTGGGCGGTGAGGACTTTGACCAGCGTATCATGCAGTACTTTATCAAGAAGTGGAAGAAGGACAAGAACATTGACATTGGCAAGGACAAGCGCGCGCTCCAGAAGCTGCGTCGCGAGGCCGAGCGTGTCAAGCGTGCGCTGTCGACCCAGGCCCAGGCGCGTCTCGAGATTGAGTCGCTGCTGGACGGTGAGGACTTCACCGAGGCGCTGTCGCGTGCTCGTTTCGAGAAGCTGAACGAGGACCTGTTCAAGAAGACGCTCGGCCCAGTCGAGAAGGTGCTCAAGGACGCCGGCCTCAAGAAGTCGGAGGTCGATGAGATTGTGCTGGTCGGCGGCTCGACCCGTATCCCAAAGGTCCAGCAGCTCATCAAGGACTACTTCAACGGCAAGGAGCCATCGCGTGGTGTGAACCCAGATGAGGCTGTCGCCTACGGTGCGGCCGTGCAGGGCGGTATCCTCACCGGTGACCAGGACGACACCCTCAAGGACATTCTGCTCATTGATGTCGTGCCACTGTCGCTCGGTATTGAGACGGTGGGTGGTGTCATGACCAAGCTGATCAACCGTAACACGGTGATCCCAACCAAGAAGTCGCAGACCTTTTCGACCTACCAGGACAACCAGCCTGCTGTGTTGATCCAGGTGTTTGAGGGTGAGCGTGCCATGACCAAGGACAACCGTCTGCTCGGCAAGTTCGAGCTCACGGGTCTGCCGCCAGCTCCACGTGGTGTGCCACAGATCGAGGTGAGCTTTGAGGTGGATGCCAACGGTATCCTGCAGGTCGGTGCCGAGGACAAGGGCACTGGTAAGGCCGAGAAGATCACGATCACGGCCGAGAAGGGCCGTCTCTCGCAGGAGGAGATTGAGCGCATGGTCAAGGAGGCCGAGGAGTTTGCCGACGAGGACAAGAAGATCAAGGAGCGTATCGACGGCCGCAACGGCCTCGAGGGCTACCTGTACAGCTTGAAGAACAACGTCGAAGACAAGCTCGCCGACAAGATCGATGAGGACGACAAGGAGATTGTGCTCAAGGCCGTGCAGGACGCCATGGACTGGCTCGAGGACAACCAGGAGTCGGACAAGGACGACTTTGAGGCCAAGCAGAAGGAGGTCGAGAAGGTCGTGAACCCGATCATGGCCAAGGTGTACCAGTCGGGTGGTGCCGCGCCAGACGGCGACGATGAGGAGGAGGACCACGACGAGTTGTAAGCGTGCAGCGAGCTTCGGCCCTCGCACAACTTCTCCTTGCATCTCGTTTTGATCTCGCTAGCTTTATCGTTTTGTGACTGTACTCTTATTAACGCGCTTGGCGCGACCCATTCCGCCTCAATAGCAAGTGTGAACGAAAAAAGCCTATGTCTTCTCTTGATTCATTCGTTTCTTTTGCATTGTCATTGCTGCTGGTGCAGTCACCATCTCACATGGCTACATTTTGAGAAGATCCACAGTCTCACTTTCCAATTAATTGGCTGGAACAACGGCAACTCAAGGCACCACACACTGACCCTTCGCGGCCAAGTCACTTGAGATCGCGCGACCCCTGGGGTGCACTGAACCATGGAGTCGGCGGTTCCACCTGCGTTTGCTACGCCTCGGAAATCCGTCCACGATGAGGAGGAGCTAGGAGCCCTGTCGGCTCGTGCTGCGACCCCAGTAGAGCCGCTTCATGATGGCGGGGACCTAGACGAACTGAAAATCACGGCGGCGATCACCATCCAGCGGCTTTTCCGCTGCCGTCATGCGCGGAAGCAGTTCCGGCAGATGCTGGAAAGCGTGTTCGCCAAGTTCTACGATAAAGACTCGGGTCGGTACTACTACCACAACACGCGCACGGGTGAGACGACGTGGGAAAAACCCAAGCTGCTCAAAGGAGAGCAGGATGTCGCTGTTGCGGGCGTGTATGGGGCGGATGGAGAGCCAGCAACAGCGATAGCGCAGGCTTCGGAGAAGGAGGGAGATAGCACAGAGGCTGAGCCGACGGATGGAACGAAGCTAGAGGACGCGAGCGGTGACGATGAGGCGGAGGAAGATGCCGAGGAGGAGGAGGGAGAAGAGGAGGAGGAAGAAGAGGAGGGGGAAGGGAACGATGGAGATGAGAGAGACGAGTGGGGGTACACTACTCTGGAACGAGAGCTCGCGAAGCAGCAGTTCGATCGCTTAGACGCGGACAAGAGCGGCTCTATTAGCGCCAAGGAGCTGCTCAAGTTGATGGAGACGCTGGGCGAACCGCTCACACTCAAGAACGTAGAGGACATGATCAAGCAAGTGGACAAGAATTCAAACGGCGAGGTCGAGTTTGAAGAGTTTCTGCAGATCCTACGTCGCCAAAAAGACCGTAACCAGTACTCTGCATCGTTGGAGCTCGCGCTGCTGTTTGGCCCCAAGGAGCTCGAGAATCTCAAGCGGCAGTTTATGAAACTGGACTTGGACGGCAGTGGTTCCATCGATGAAGTGGAGATCCAGGAACTGATCAAGAAGCTCGGGCGACGCGTCGAAGAGTTCGATCTCAAGGCCATGCTCCTGGAGGTCGACGCCGACGGCAGCGGCTCGATCGGCTTCAACGAGTTCCTGCAGATCGTCGCGAGTATGATGAAAGAAGGCGGCAAGCGCGGTGGCTTTGCCGCTTTGTTGGATTTGGGGATCGCCCAGGGCGTGCTGAATGAGCTCAACGACGTCATGAAGGCATCCAAGACACTAGTGTACGAGTGGTGGAACGCTGACTTTATAGCTGAACAAAAGCGGATCGAAGCGAAGCGAGAACGTCGCCGCAAGCAGGAGGAAGAGCGGCGGAAGCAGCTCGCGAACGACCGAGTAGCCTTCGCTGAGTACGAGGCGCAGCTCGCTGCGGAGCGTGCTACTCGTGAAGCGAAGGTTGATGGTCTCCACATTGAGACTGAGTTTGTAGGCGATGGTCTCAACTACCCTGTGCCAGGCCAGTACGTGCGCGTCCACTACGCTGGAGCGTTTGAAAAGACCGGCACCATTTTTGAATCGTCGCGTAAACGCGGTGGCGCGCTCGAGTTTTGTGTGGGCGCCGGCCATTTGATCAAGGGCTTTGACTTGGCCTTGCAGCGCATGAGCGTAGGGGAGACCGCCAAGGTGACCATGGCTCCGATGCTGGCGTACGGTGTCAAGGGCCGACCGCCTAAGATCCCACCGAGTGCCACGCTGGTGTTCAAGATCGAGCTCATCAGCATCAAGGAGAAGCTGCATCTCGCCACGGACCTGAGTGGTGGTGACGATAGCTGAGAGGTATACAGTACGCATCGCAGATCCATGGTATGTAGTGATGGCGTGATTGAGTGGAAGGAGTGGACACGGAATCTACCAGGTGATGGCGAAGTCCATGGTATCCACTTCGGTTGATGGGGACCATGAAGTCCTGCATGTGGTGCATAAAGTGGTCGCACTGATCCGTCCTCCACATCACGGGATCCACATGCATCAGAAAATCCATCAATGGAACAGACCGACTTGGTGTTTGTATTGACAGTGCTGCGTCCGCCAGAGTCTCATCAATCAAAATGCTGGACAAATCATTTGGCTCTTGACGATTACACTCCATCGAGGAGATTCCCCACGTGCGAAAAAACAGCAGCACTCGGAAAGTTTCTATCAGAGACACTAGAGAACTTTAGCAGTTCGGATTTGGAGAAAGTTTTGGACAAAGAGCTTCTTCTCCAGCTGCATGTCCAACTCTTTTCTCCAGATCCCAAAAACATGAACTTTGGCAGGTCGATCTGCCAAGACAACCCAGTCGAAGAGTTGCAAAAAATATGAGAGGCTTCTGACAGAACGCTTTGGAGCAGAAGCGCCCGCGTGGTCTTTGGACCACCAGCACCCTTCCGTTTGGCTGTTGGAGTCTTGAACCGCTTGAGCTTGGTCTTAAAGTTCGCCTTCGATTCGCTTTTATGTCCAAAGATTTCTCCAAATCCGAACTGCTATTACGCGGATGTGACGTCTTCTCCGTCATCTTCGTTCTCAATAATAACCATACAATCATACAATAATAACCGGCCTGGCTCAGCAAACATTATGACCCCCTTCCGGAATCGACTGGGGGTCACAGACTTTTAACCGAGGCGCCCTCAGATTTAATGGGGCCCAATCAAAATCATGGAGTCAGACGTTAAAACGTTTTCGATAGGGTACTATAAATCAAGGGATTGGTATCAAAACTAAGCATATGGTATAGCAGGGATATAGAGTTTCAGTGTATGTCGTTAAGCGAATTTCATTGAAGGCATGTCGTTAAGCGAGGGATGACTGTAGGCGCTAGAGCCATATCACCATGCTCTGCGGGGAATGGACGAAATCTCCCCATATATACCACTGGTGACGCCCCCAAAATGCAGAGAGACAGGACACAGTCTGGACTACATGCTCCACTAAACACATCTGTCAATCCGCCCATGTGATTTGCACACAGCGCTCCGACGCTAGCCCATGCTTATTTGCTGTGTGTCCCCAATTTCCGGGGACGGGCGTCCCCTCACTAAGAGACGGCCAGTGGCGGTCCGCCACAACAGAAAACCCAAACCCCACTCAGATAACCCATCACTATCAGTCCTCCGCACGACGCTGTCTTTCAATCGC
>JAADXI010000029.1:0-61166 GCA_023337615.1 Pythium brachiatum | reverse complement strand
CTCCGACGAGATGTTGCTGGTCTTCTTGACGGCAACCGAACTGCAGTTGTACGATTCGTGGGGTTTTCTTGTGGTTGTCGTTGCTGACTTCTTCTGGACAGCGCTCTCATATCTTAGGATCTATTGAGGATCTCTTCGCCTTCATGCGGTCAGCCAGTCCACGCGTGACGCGCGGGATTTCAAGCATTTCGAGGCGACTGAGTTTTTGTTTGATGAAGACCCGGGCCTTGAGGATGGATTTGCGCTGGAACTCTGTGTCTATGTCTGTGTTCTCGCCGCCCACACCCACTTGACCGTGGACCATAAACCATAAAGGCGGTCAACTTTGCTCGCCTCGTCTACGACGGCAATGGTTGGTGCTACGGCGAGGACCGGCGAGGACGGAGGTTCAGTCAGCTCCTGCCAACACGGACACCTAACTTTTCTGTGGCTTGCTTGTGGCCACTGTACCCAGGCACTCTTCCTCGTTATTGTACTCGAAGTATCATTGAAGAGCTTGCGTTGAGAGTGGCGGAAGCACAATCTTGCTTCATCCTTCGTGGTGACGCTGTCGCCCTCGATCTCTTGCATGGGATGTGATGTCCATGGATATGCGCTACTCCTTCTATTGGGGACGTGTAGGGTACGTCTAGATCCGCGACTGTTCACAGAGCGTCGCCCGCCTTGTGGCAGGTTGATGCCCACACCAGAACTACAGGAACGATGCGACTACGTTTGCATGCGCTGCTGCTAGTAGTGGTGGCTGCGTGCTGGCTCGCGCCACACGCATCTGCAGACAATACTGACGCGGCCGCTGCTCTTGAAGAAGCGCATTCGACGAAGCCCACGTCCTCACACAGTCCCAACGAAAAGAGCCTCCGAATTGCGACGACCGATGATATCAGTGCTGTGCTAGTTGCAACGAAGGAGGCGCCAAAGGATCACAAAGCGAAGCCCGGCAGTGAAACGAAAACCAAGCCAAACGCTGGTCCGGCGCCAGCGATTGTCCTCGCGGCAGGAGGCGTCACGATCGGAATCGTGGCACTGGCCTTCCAGAGACGACGAGCTCGCCAGAGCGACAAAGGTACAGTATGAGTATTCCGAGGGGTTGTTATCTACGTCACTGAGTTCATGCGTGGTGGTGTTTGTGGCGATAGATGACCAAGATCCGTTGCGGCAGGCGTTTCTCTTCCACGACATGGACTACGCAGCCATGTGACTGAGAGCAACCATGGAGCATAACGACAGACACGTAGGTAGAAGAAGCTGGCTAAGTGGCACCATTAATCTAGCGTTACGTGGATGCGGAATGCCCTGCGCGCGTTCTGGTACACGATCTCTGCCAATTCTTCCACGGGCATTTGCCGGATCGCAGCCGCCTTCACCACGGCAAGCTGCACCAACGCCGGCTCGTTCAGCGCTTCGTTCTTCACGAGCAGCTCCAGTTGCGGGTCATTGAAGACTTGACTGGCTTGTGTGACAGTGGGTGCCTGGTCCGGACTGTCGGTCTCGAGCAAAAGAGAATCCAGTGGCACCTTCAAGCACACGGCTTCCGCCTTGGATGGCTTGACTTGATCTCTTCCATCGGATGTCAAGGAGTGGCTCGCCAGCTGCTTGGCATTCAATGAAAAGAAAATCTTCGTAGCTCCCTGCGACTTGAGCTCCAATGCCAGGAACGCCGAGACCATCTCGGCCGCCCCGGAGTAGGAATGCAGAATCACGCCCGGCGGAAGGCCACTGGAGCGCTGATTCTGCTCAGACTGCAGAACCTCCAAGAGCTTCCCGTAGGCTCCAACGCAGTGGATCACGCACGGGCGCTGCATCTCCGCTGCTAGCTTGAGCTGCTCGCGGAAGACTTGCTCCTGCACTGCAGCGTCAACGTTCTTGCCACGTGCGCTCTTACATAAGCCGATCTCTCCGAGCTAACACACACACCATGCACAATACGACCCGCTGAACGGTTAGCTTGTTCTATATACCACAGCTAAAGGACTGGTGCATTCAACTCTTAAACTCACCAATGCGTCAGGATACTTCGTCAACGTTGCGCGCAATGCATCAAGATATGCTGGTGACTTGCTTTCCGCCCACCATGGATGAATACCGAACGACGGAATGATCCTCAATCGGTTGTTAGCGGCAGAAGATGCGTGCGCCATCCTCGTGACGTCAACATCTTCATTATTCGCGGAGATGAGCTGCTCGAGCGCGAGCCAGTCGTCTTCGAAGCACGCGCAAGTGGCAACGTGTGAGATGTTCGCTTGGATAGCGCGCTGGACCACGCCGCCTACATGCGCTTCCAGGCGTCGGTCATGGAGATGGCAGTGCGCATCGATCACCCGCGGTAACGCAGCTCCAAGGGACACCGCCTTGCCTGTGGCAACACTCATCATGCGTCGTCCCCACCGCCCCATGCAACACCGTTGTCGCGGTGGCCCTTGGCAAAATCCGCAGCTGATCCGACGTCACTATCGCGAGTATTGCGGCTCCTCCGTTGAGTAACAGAGAGGGATGTCACTATGGGCATATCTGATGTGGACTGCAGGACAACCACATCAGCTTCAAGTTGATCGCTGACAGCTCTCCAGCATGGCGAGCACGATTGCATGCACGCGCTCTATGCCATGCGATCGCCAACGAAGGGAATTGATCTGCTCGCTCCATTTCGCCACACCATCCAGCAGTAACAGTCCAGTATACCAAGCGCACTGTCGTGCCGGCGCCGTGCCACGTGCGTTCGTCGGCGCCGCCTATTCTGGCACCCACCGCAAACCCAACCCAGTCCAGCCTCGTGGCAATGCATGACTGTCCAGTCCAATCCGGACGTCGCTCGATGTCTTCCTTCCTATAGTGGGCACTCCGCTTCCATTTGGCATTGCTGGAACGGCCAAGGTCAACCTGACCTGGCTTAACACATCGATCGTATCATACGGAGGACAGCCATACAGTACAGTACATAAATTTATGTGCGTTGCATTGCGATCAGCGCCAGTCTGTCTCCGCCTTTTCGCCGTCATGTTCTCTGAGATTCTATCGCCCAGTGTAATGCTCAGCACCCCAAGATATCCAGTATGCCGTGCCTGGTCACTGAAATGGGGCTTTCTGACTCTCCCTGCAGCTGGTGGATGGCTCGTGGTGCGGTTGTTCATTCGTCCGTACAGCAAAGGACACGCGGCTTCTACATGTGGTTGTCTGTATGGGAACTCGCGTGTCGAACAAACAGCCCCTCAACACTATCCACACAAGCATACTGTGTTCAAGTCCGGAGTATTCAGCACAAATGGCACCCCACCAGCTGGCTCCTTGCGATTTCCAAGCTGGCGGCTCTTTTACAGGACACCACTCTGGGGTCACACACGGGCAACCCATACAGACCGCAAGATACTTGGAGTCAGACTCCGAGTTCAGTATCAAGTCGAATGTGCTGTTCGCTGGGCGGATACATCACAGTACTATTGTGGTGTGTCGTCGTGCCGCTGTCGTCACGTTCCAGCCGGAGCATGGTCGCCGCGCCGGCTGCCTGCCTCTCCCATACATGCGAGTGCTGCCTAGCTGCCCAGATGACCAGCTCACCCTCTGCCTCGGTAGAGTCGCGGAGGCGGATGCATGGTGCCGATCGGTCCGCCACCGCGCTAAGACATATTGGAATTCACTGGGAGCTGCTCGGACCGACCAGCCCAACACAGCATTTCCGTCGAGTACCTGATCTTCCCGGATCTCCATCTCCATCTACAGCTCTCTCTTCGCATTCGTGTATTTTGTGAGCGACCACCATGGTGCTTTCCGTGTCTTCGATCCTTGTCGGTGTCTTGGCGTTGTCGTCGTTCGATGTGTTTGCTTCCGTGCATGCCGAGGCTGAGGCCGCTGCGACGACCTTCGAGGCCTGGAAGCAGACCGCGTACTTCGAGGAGGCGTTCAACAAGGGCTTCTTGCCGCCATCGGCCTACAAGCACAAGGTCAGCACCGACAAGAGCAGTGGTGATGGTGGTGAGTTCACCATGGGCGCCAATGGCGCTGGCAGCAGCACCGAGACGGATGCGGTCGCTGAGCAGAAGAAGCGCTTCGAAGCGGCTCTCAAGACCGTCGCTTCGCTGAAGGAGCAGCACCCACAGGCCCAGTTCTCGATCAACACCCCGTTCGCGCTGCTGACCGCGGACGAGTTCTTGGCGTATGTCAACCGGAACAACGTCAACCCAGACATCATGTTTCAGGACTCGTCGAACTCGACCGCCCCAATGACGAAGGCATCGACGAACCCTGGTTCATCCAGCAGCGCTGATGGTGGTCCAAAGACCAAGGCTGCCGCGGCCGGTGAGTCTGTCGACTGGCAGAGCTACGGATGCGTGACGGAAGTCAAGGACCAGGCGCAGTGCGGTGCCTGCTGGGCGTTCTCCGCCACGGCCGCGATGGAATCCGGTGTGTGTGTTGAGACCAATCAGAAGTCTCTCCCAGTGCTTGCGGACCAACAGCTCATCAGTTGCGACAACCAGGGCCAGAGCATAGGTTGCGGCGGTGGTTACGCGTCGTACACGATGGAGTGGATCGCCAAGAACAGATCAGGAAAGATGTGTTCGCTCGCTACGTACCCATTCACCTCCAGCTCCGGAACTGTCGCGGAGTGCACCATGGGTGGCTGCTCGGAGATTGACATTGGTGTCACCGGCTACGAGTCCCTTCGCCAAAACCCAGACCAAATGGAGGACAAGGTCCGCGAGCGACCGATCTCGGCGTTCTTGTACAGTGGGTCCTCAGCGTTCCAGTACTACAAGGGTGGTATTCTCACTGGCGAGAACTGCGACAGCTCGGGTGACCACTCGGCGCTTGTCGTTGGATTTGGCGAGGAGAGTGGTCTTAAGTACTGGCGACTGAAGAACCAGTGGGGCACCAAGTGGGGTGAGAGCGGCTACGTTCGTATCCAGCGTCGCTTCGGAAACGCGGACGGTGCCTGTGGTGTGGAGAAGTATGCGTCGTGGCCAACGTTCAAGACAAACCTTGTCGTCGATGCTCCGAACCCAAACTTTACGCCTTCTGCCCCAGTTCCTGCTCCTCAACCAGTCACGGACGCGCCCACGCCTGCCCCTGAACCAGTTACGGATGCTCCAACTCCTGCTCCTGAGCCAGTCCCGACTCCTGCTCCTGAGCCAGTCCTAACGCCTGCTCCTGAACCAGTCCAGACACCTGCTCCTGAACCAGCGCAGACCCCTGCTCCTGAACCAGTTACGGATGCTCCTACTCCAACGGAGGCTCCTGTGACCCAGGCCCCATCGTCTCCTGCTCCGACCCCTGCGGCGACGACGCCTGCTCCGGTTCCTACCCCATCGATCACTGACAACTCCTCCCCCGCTCAGACTCCTGCTGTGCCTACCCCAACGCCATCAGCGACAAACAACAACTCTCCTGCCCAGAACCCAGTCGTGCCTACGCCAACGCCATCCAAGACCACGCCAACGAACCAAGAGCAGCGTGAGACCGCCACCCCAGCTCCTGCTGTCGGCAGCGATGCGGACGCGTCTGGTGATGCTGGCCAGTGCGGTCGTCTCGACGAGGGTGTTGACTACCTTGGAAACGACATCAAGGACGTCGAAGCCGCCTCCGTCACTGACTGCTGTGCTTTGTGCCACGCCACGGAAGGCTGTAACGCCTTCACGTTCACGAACTACAAGGAAGGCCGTTGCTTCTTAAAGAGCCGTGCTGGTCTGGTTGTGCCAAACTCAGGTGCTGTGTCGAGCTCGCTCCAAGACATTTCCAAGTGCACCAACCAGAACACCCCACAGGAGGTTGGCTACGACTACCCTGGCTTCGACATCGCCGAAGAGAAGGCGAGTGCCGTGGAAGACTGCTACGAGCTGTGCGCCAACTCGGCTGACTGTAACGCGTTCACGTGGTCTGCCAAGGACAGTGTATGCAAGCTCAAGACCCGCAAGGTCCCTGCTGCTGAGTACAAGCAGTCCGAAGCTGGTGATTTCTCGTCGGCGATCGTGTACAAATGTCAGAAGGCGGAGCTCAACACCGACTACGAAGGCAACGACATCGCCAACGCGCCAGCTCGTTCCCCAGAAGCGTGCTGTGCGATCTGTAAGCTGACCGAAGGCTGCAAGGCGTACTCGTGGAATGACTTCAAGTCGGGCACGTGCTGGCTCAAGTCCGCTGCCAGCACCGGCGTCGCCAAGGGCGGTGTCGTGTCTGCGTCGCTGTAAATGACCTCGCCACTTGCAGCTCATTAGATCTCCTGTTCACCAAAGATCGTGTCCAGCATTGTTCCATGTCGAATATGTGTCCTCTTCAATGTTCAGTCTAGCCAAAAGCCACAATACACCTATTCAGATTTTGGTCATCCTCCATCTTCAGTCTTCTGCATGCTCACATTGATGTGGAGCATCTGATTTCCACCACTATTGCAGGTTATCCTTGACACTGTCTCCCGCCGAGAAAGTCCACACACACCGGGAGGTACATTCAGTCCAGAGAAGATCTGAGACCAAACGTTCTGCAATCGGAGTCTGAGGACAGGTTTGATTCCTCCAGACCCGGGTCGGAGCGAACGTGAGCTTGTTTGCTTGGCGCGGCTGACCCGTGCACGAAAAACAGCTTGTCTGACTACAAACCAAAACCCTACCCCGCTTCAATAACGCCAGCCGTCTGCTGCATCATTGTACCAAAAGACGATGCAGAGAGCACAACCAATCCTCGAAATTGTGGGCAAGTCATATCGTTTTTTGCGAATGAGAGGGGTGTCCCAATGGCCCCACCGTGTGCTCAGTTCGGCACCTCGCCAAGGGTTAGGACAACGGCGTCCGCTCCGCTCCGCTCTGCAGCGGAGTCCGCTCCCCTCTCCGCCAGGATTCCCGCTGGCCACGACAATGCGACCACAGCATTGGCATCCACGGAAGAATTGGTCCGTGCAACGTGGAGCCCAGATACATAGTACGTACGCGTACGCCAGAATCCATCGGCGATCCCAGCGGCGATACGAGGCTCCTCCCTGCGTCTCTGGACACTAGCGCGCGCTCCATTAATCCGTGAACGCGTCCGCGCACGAGTCCCCCGCTGCAGACGCGAACCAGCGGCGAGAATTGAGCGAAACCCCAGCGAGAACTGAGGCGATTTGTTGCGTGAGACCCCCACATACAAGAGTTGATTACCAGAAGATCGAACGGCCATGGCGGAGATGATTCTCGTGGGCATCGTGGGCACGGGCATCGCGATGATCGGCGTGGTGCTGATCATCGCGTTCATGCGCTGGGTGGCGCGAAATCGCACGTTCAGCATGGGCATCCCGCCGTACGAACCGGACATTGAGAACCAGCGGCGATACAGCATCCAGGGCAACGGCGGCTTCTTCGTAGACCACGTGGACGTGTATCGAGAAGAGCTGAAAGACAGCTTCGTGGAGCTCGCGCTGTGGCACTGCGGCGTGTGCCGGTTCCGCAACCACCCAGACCGGAAGATGTGCGACTTGTGCCAGACAGCGCGTGGCGCAGATCGTGAAATTGCCTCGCGGTTATCGCGAAAATCCAGGAAATCGCAGCACGCAGCGGGGCGGAAGAGCATCGGCGAGCCCATTGAACCGCTGGCGACGCGTGAGACCATGAGCAAGCTGCAGCTCGCGGCGTCGCGGCGCTCGCAGTGGCAACGCATGCCTACAAACGACGGTCTCCATCGGTGGGTACGCCAATCCGGACGGTTATCCAAGCGCGACTCGATCGGCAGTGATACCAGTAACAACAGCAACACGTCGTCGCAGTTGTCGCAGCTGCGTAACCCTTTTGATGAGCGAGACAGTATTGTATCTGTGGGGTACATCCGCGTACGAGACTCAGCTGGACGACTGGTGCTAAACGAGTCGGACGTGGTCGCCACGGATTTCCACTACCGCATCAACATCATGGACGGCGCGGGCACCTCTGAGCTGATCATGAACCTCGAGCGCGTCCACAACCTTCCATTCCCGGACAAGCTACGCTGGTTCTCGACCGAGATCCATCGTCTGTGGCTTCCGTGGGAGTCGGGCCACGTGGAGATGGCGGTGCGTCGCGACCACATTGTCGAAGACTCGTTCCGCGTGATCAGTGTGATGAAGTCCTATCAGCTACGCCAGCGGTGGCGTGTGTCGTTCCAGGGCGAGCCTGCTCTCGACGCTGGAGGTGTGATGCGTGAATGGTTCACGCTGCTGTTCGCGGAGCTTTTTGACCCGAACTTTGGACTGTTCATCTCGACTGTCGGCGATGAGCGCAGCTACTGGATCAACACGTACTCGGATGAATACCGCGGCAACCATCTCGCGTACTTCCAGTTCGCGGGACGGCTTCTGGGCAAGGCAATTCTGGAGGAGCATCTCGTGACTGTGCATCTCGCGCTGCCATTTTTGAAGCATATCCTGGGCGTGCCCATTTCGTTCTCGGACTTGCAGTTCCTCGACGACCAGATCCACCGCAGTGCTGTGACGGTGCGCAAGACCGAGGACATTGATCCGCTCTGCCTGGACTTCACGGTCACGCGAGTGGGCAAGGACGGAAACCGACCGGTGACCCACGAGCTCATTCCTGGAGGCACCGACACGGATGTGACGACCGCCAACAAGTCGGCGTACTTGGACGCGTTGTTCAAGTACCACGTGCTCGACAGTGTGTCTGACCAGCTTTTGGCCTTCTTGACGGCGCTGTACGACGTGGTCCCTGAAGGATTGCTGAAGCTGTTCGACTACCAAGAACTGGAGCTGCTCATGTGTGGAGTCCCGGCGATCGACGTTGAAGACTGGATGAAGCACACTGATTTCAAGTTCTTCACCGACAACGTGCCGACGGAGCTTGAACTGGTGAACATTCGCTGGTTCTGGCAAGTGATTGAAGACCTGAGCAACCAGGACCGAGTGCGACTGCTGCAGTTCGCGACCGGAACGAGCCGTGTGCCTGCCCAGGGCTTCAAGGTACGGACGATTGTGTTATTCACCAGGTTTTTATTGAGGACGAACGTACTCATTTTTTGTGTATCACAGGGATTGATCTGCAGTGACGGCCGCGTGCGCCAGTTCAACGTGACATTCACGGGTGAAGACCAAGAAATGCTGTTCCCGAAAGCGCACACGTGCTTCAACCGCTTGGACTTGCCGACGTATGCGTCCATTGAGCAGATGGCCGAGTACTTGAAATTGGTACGTTGTTACTGATGGCCTCTCCCTGCCTGTGTATTGGCATGAACTGACAAGGGGTTCTGTGTCTTGCAGATTGTGGAGATGGATATCACCGGATTTAGTATTGAATAGTTGTAGGCTGAGCGGGGACGCGCTCCGATGGAGGAGCGCCGCCGGAAGCGACAAGTTGCAATGCTCGAGCGATTCGAGCGAACTCTAATAAATTATTTATTCGGACTGAACTCGCAGCGCTTTCATTCGAGCAAGATCAGTGCAGCCAACGCCTCTGGGTCCTGCCCATGCACCATGCAGCGCCGTCCACTTTCGTTCGCGTTTGCTAAAGCCCATCGTCACGTGAAGAGCAATGGAAACCACAATTGAGGCTGGAAAACAAGTATAGTACACGTACTGTACTCGGAAGCACGTTAATCCCGTTCAGATTGCTACACTTGGTTAGCCAACGTTGTGGACCAGCAGCAGCATCGAAGATGTCGGTCCTCATCGGAAGCACTGCTGCCGTAGCACTCACCACTGTCTGCTACTGTGGGCTTCCAATGGTGCCCCGATGGAAGCAAACTGATGAAAGAGAAATGATGGATGGATTGGGTTGCCAAGAGACTACACGCATTGAGTTGTTTGCGATACTACTGACGTGATAACTCTTAGTCGCTTTGCAGGCGACAGAGTGGATGCGACTTACTCAGGCGGCGTCAGACTCGCAGAATTGGCAAGATGACCATACTCAAAGGGGCTTCGGGCAGTGGTTCGGATGGCAGCGAGACCGTCGAGATATTTGCAAGGACGACAACGATCTTCTACAACGAAAATGCCTACGTTGTCCATTACGAAGGTGACTGTGAAGTCGTGTACGCGTGCATGTACACAATCCATCACGACAACAAGGATTCCGAAGACGATTCCAACAACAAGCCAGTCGTCTACCGCATCGAAAGCCAAAGCGATCTTCACGATACGCATGAGAGGACGAGAAACAACTGCAGCGACTATGGTGGGAATCGGGCTCTGGACGGTACTAATGGCGTGATGAAATCAATGGACGAATTCGGCACGGCATATATCGCAGCTCAGCGTCAGCTCAAAGACACGGTGTCCACAGTCGGGGCGAGTCTTTTACGTGCTGCGGGCGGTGTGGTCATCGCGCTCGCACAGGAGTTCGTCGATGAAATCACCAAGAAATTGACGGCAAAAATGCCGTTGTTCAACCCAAGGCGAGACTAGACAGCGCCGTCCAGCGTCGTCGTACGAGTAGATCCGTGTTTGTATGGTACTCTCTTTGTTTAGCTTGACGTGTCGATCTTGGATTCCAGCAGGAGCTCGCGAGGCAGTGGCCGCGATGGAGATCTGTATTCCATGGCTTGGCACTGCGGGTCGTGACAACGCTGAAAGTACTGGCGCGTGGCTAAGTCGACGACGAAGATAACGTTGTTGCTGCGGTGTGGTCGCGACACGTTCTCGCACCACCGGTTCTTCATCATGTGGTACACGATCCGCTCTGGATCACTCAGCAGCGTCTCCGCGGTGTTGAAAAGCTCAGTGACGTCCTCCTCAACTGGAGCGGTTGGATACAGTAGCTTGACAGCTCGAATCTCGCCTTGGATGCCTCCGGTAGTTGCGATGGATCGAATGAAGGCATCAAGTGCTGGGTAGATCGAAGACTTGGACTCGACCGATCGCATGGGCTGGTGGAAACCACCGCCACGAGACAGAGCCCCGACGCCGTACCGCTTGAGTGAGACTGTATCTTCGCAACGGAGAAGTCGGGTCAAACCGGTCTTGCGATTGGCTTGGGTGTGAGGGCACACGATCGACCGAAGAAACAGATCAAAGTCGAGTGAGTCATCGTCAGCTTCGGTTGGATTGTCTAGCAACGGACGAAGCACCGCCGTCTTGCGGAACTTGGATGAGCCGAGTACGCGGAACATGCGGTTGCGCGTGTACACGCCGACGTCAATGAAGAACTGGCGTTGGTCGCTGTCATCGGCACTATCGTGGACGAGGAACTGCGATGCCTCATCTCGATCGGACGCAACGAGGTCATGGATAAACTGCCGCACAAACTACACAGTGTGTGAATGAGTACAGATCCTATCAACGATGTAGGAAGCGAATCTTCGACTCGGCAATGCTTACCGCACCGACGTGGATGTTATCTACAAAAAGCTCGTCATTGGGTAAGTGGACCTGGAATTGACCCAACAAACGTTAGTAGGAACTCAAACAAGCCTCAAGCTGGATGGATGGGATGGAGGCGGATCCTCTCACCGTCAAGTGGCGGCTGAACTTGTCTTTGGTAGAAGATTCAAGTTGCACGATGTGCTTTTCACGGTCGATGACGAGATGGTACTGGCGCTACAAGAACTGCTTCAGTCGCCAGTTCAGTACACCAGGCAAAGGCATCGTCGTACATAGATCTGAAGTTGGAGCAGAGAGATGAGTCGTGATACTAGTACATCGCCGGCGAGACGAGGGTTTAACTGCTTCTTGAATTCTGCACAAGACGACTGTTAGAATCAATTGGTCGTAAGAACTGCCATGAAAGGGATGGATTTTGTACCAAGATCAAAGTACAATCTGCACGGCACGCCCTCTCGAATGATTTCGTACACATGGCGGGAACCCTTGGGAATGGCGGAATACTCCTTCCAGAACGCGCCCATTGTCGTCACCCAGAAGCGTCGCTTGCCTGCGTTCGCGCCTTCAAAGCAAAATACACGAGGCGGATCAGTGGTTCGATCTTGCTGGACGTGTTGCCTCTGCAGTGCAAGTCGTTCTCGAAACGCGGTGACTTGGTCTGCGAACTCAAATGCCTCCTGCTGGCGAGGAAACGACGTTGAGAGTGGTGCTGTGCCTTCTAGCTGGCACATAAGCGAGTGCGAGACGTTGAACTGGAGCCGCTCGTAGAATGCCGCCCACGACGTCGCCTCGTCCTGGTTACCTTTACCTTCCGACTTCTCGTTCTTGGAAGCAGAGCTTCGTGTATTTTGACCGTAGAAATCTGCTGGTGTGATAGTACGACGTCGCTTGAGCATGTTCTGTCGAGCTGTGGTTCCAGGCCCAAGCGCTGTGGCCTCCTGGGTCTTCTTCTTCGCGAGCAGCTCACGCGCCTCCGCCGTGAGCGGCACCTCACGTAGGTGCTTATGCAGCAGAGCGAGACAATTCAGAACCTCGCTGCGGTCATTGACGCGAAGAACAGTAGACAGTGGGTGCACTTGCACTTGGTCGGACGTGTTCGTAGAGAGATGGCTTAGCAAAAGGCATTGCTGGGTGTGGTCGTTGATATCCACCTGCACGACAATCGCCATGGAAAATGGAGACGGACTATCAGCCACACTCTATTAGCATACACATACAGAAAATGTAGATGCACTCGCGATAGCAGCACGTACCTGTACGTATCGATTGTGCGGATGGAGTCTTCCGCAATGAACAGGCTGCGCTGCCGGTTGCGATCAGTACGAACCAAGCGAAAACCACGGCAGCGTGGCTCGAATGCGATCTCCACGTGGCCGTTGATGCTGTAGAAGTCACTCTCATCACCAGACGCAACCTCTGCGATGCTCGCGGAGGCGCTGCCCGTCCATATCAAGCAGCGATCGCAGCGGAAGCCGGCGTCCATCGGCGCATTCATCTTCGAATTCATCCGTGTCACTCGAGGAGCTACGTTTGATTAGATCGTTTTCATTGGCCAAAATGATTATTGAGTAGTATGATTGGCTGAAATAGGATACGGACGCGAAAGGTCACAGCTTCACATGGCCTCACTCGGACGTTTCCACGGCGAACAAACATGAGCGATGACATGGACGCGATCGTGATCGACAACGGCTCAGGTGTCATCAAAGCCGGCTACGCTGGTGAGGATACGCCACGTGCGGTGTTCCCCACGTGCACTGGTAAAGTGAAGAACCCGGAGTGGTTTGCAGCCCAGGCGGCGCCAACGCTCAAGGCGGACCTGCGTGACCGTGAGAACTTCGTGGGAAGCGAATGCCAGCAGTACCGTGATTACCTGGAGATCGTGAACCCGATCAACAGGGGCGTGGTGGAGGACTGGGACGCACTGGAGCGTGTGTGGGAGTACGTATTCGCCCACGAGCTGCGCATCAATCCAGAGACGGCGACGCTGCCGGTTCGTTCGTTAACTTTTCTGCGAGGAGGAGATTGCTTTTCTCATATCAGTTTGTTGCTGTAGATCCTGTGTACGAGCTCGCCAAATGGCTCGAAGCAGCAGCAGGAACGTATGGCACAGATCATGTTCGAGTCGCAGAAGGCGTGCGGGTTCTACTTCATGCACCAGTGTGTGCTGTCGCTGTTTGCCTCTGGCCGCACGCGTGGTATCGTAGTGGAAGTCGGCCATGGCTCCAGTCATGCCATTCCGATTTTTGAAGGATACGCACTTCCACACGCTGCACTACACTACAACGTTGGCGGTATGGACATTAGTCATCGGCTCCACAAGCTGCTCGCCAAGCGCGGTCACTCTTTCCATGCATTCGACACGCAGACAATCAACGATATCAAGGAAGCCACGTGTGTGCTCAGCGGCAAGTACGATCGATCGACTATGCCGCCACAGCCTGTTGGAGCAGCCAGCGAAGGCAACCAGGTCGTGGCTGAAGATGGCAGCAAGCCGTTTGAGCTGCCCGATGGAACGATCCTCCAGGTCGACAAGCTCACCCGCTTGTTACCAGCCGAAGTGATGTTCAAGCCCCAGGAGCTTGGGGATGAACACCCTATGAAGCCGACTTCGGGGCTCCATGAGCTCGTGTCCGAGTCAATTTCCATGTGCGACAAAGATCTCCAGAAGGATCTTTACGACGGCGTCATTCTCGCTGGTGGCACCACCATGATCCCTGGCTTTTCCAAACGCTTCCAAGAGGAACTAGCCAGCGTCAGCAAGAAGACTAACATGTGCATCGTGCCGGACGCCAATGTGCGTGAGCGTGGCTACAATTCCCAGCGTCGCATCGCTGCGTGGGTTGGCGGCTCGATGTTTGCGTCACTAGCGACGTTCCGTGATATCCACATCACCAAACAGGAATGGGAAGAGTACCACGAAGCGATCCTCGACCGGAAATGCTTCTAGTTCTCAGTGAAAAAGATCAACTCGGACATGTATTTTGAATATATAAAAGAGAGCACAGCATTCCAGCAAGTGGATCGTGCACTCTGCGTCTTGAAAATAGTGCTTTCACGTCAGGAAACATGGATTAACTGGCTGGAGGAATAGAGAGACGACCGTTTCTAGGCGATACTGGTCGTCGTGTTCCTCGCAACTCGCAGTCTTCAGCAGCCGCACGGCGGACGCATGGCGTACTGCATAAAGTGCAGCATCAGCATGAACGCCATCACCATGTTCAGGTTCATATCTGCCCACCAGTCACACCAGTCAGTCCACACACACAGACCGTCACACCCATACTCTTCGCTTCTCTATCGTCCTTACACACCTCCGAAGATGTTGTGCTCCTGCTGCTGCTGCAGTTGCTGGTCATTCTCCGTCGCCGCGGCGTCCTGCGACGCGTTGCCGTTGCGCGGCGCGCGGGGACCTCCCGACACGGAGCACGACGGCGCGTCTCCACTGCTTCCGCGGTTGTTGTCCATGCTGAGAGATCGTAAATCGGTGGCGAGAGATCGCGGCGGTTCCTCGAGTTGCGTGTGTTTGGGAATTGTGTCTTTTATTGCGTTGGCTCAATTTCGAACGAACGCACTGCCCGTCGAATGGCTCTTGAAGGAAAGGCGTGCCCTGAATAGTAGCCCCTGTCCACGCATTCTCGCTTCTGATTGGTGGATACAGCGGCGCAACCCCCAATCCTCTACGTTCTGATCACATTCCTGAATTTCAGGAATACACTTTTCCCACAAACGAAAGCAGGAATCGAACTTAGCGGTAAGTGCGCTTTTACACGAGCAGCTCCAGCATCAGCATCAGACTCATTCGAAGGGTGGAGACACGCTGAAGATAATGGAGGATGCGACGGAGATGACGGGCGTGGACGCGCACGCAGCTGCGGCGGCAGCAGCAACAAACGCTGTGCAGGAAGCCCACGTCCACATGCAGATGGACGCGGCGGCGCTGTCCCACGCGGCGTCCAGCGTGCTGAGTATGGACGGCGTCGTGGGCACACACGCGATGACCCCAACGAGAACTACGATTCCGCAGGGCGAGCCGAAGAAGACGGGCCGGCCGGCGCACCCGCTGTGGGCGCATTTCCACCGCGGCGAGAAGCGCAATCGGTACCACTACCACGCGTTCTGTGTGTACTGCGTGGAGCGGTACGGCGCCGAGCAAGTGCCGCCGACGCGCGGCGTGTCGATCGATATGCTGCGCCATTTGGAGAAGTGTGCGCACTGCCCACGACACACAGTGGAGCATCTGAAGGAGGTGTGTGGACGACGAGACGCTGTGCGATTTGACCGGTACGGGAAGAAGCTCATCCAGCAGCAGCAGCTCCAGCAACAACAGCAGCAACAGCAAGAAGGGGACGGAGCTGCTCAGAGTGCACAGGTCGCAGACCAGGCACGTGCGTTGGCAGGCGTATCCGACCACGTCACGATGATCCAGCGACACCACGAGCAGCAGCAACAGCAACAGGAAGAACAGTTCAAATTCGCAATGGCTGCAGCTCAGGCGTCAGTGGCCGACGTTCCACCGTCGTCCACGGCTACCTCGCAGGCTTTTCTCGAAGCGTCTGCGATCTCTGGAAGCCAGGCGACGATTGCGTCATCTATGATGGTTCCGGCTACTGTGGTTATGCCGTCGCCATCGCTCTCACCAGCGCCAGGAGCTACGAGAGCCCACGACCAACTCCCGTCTCCACCGGCAAAGCGGCTCCGTGGTGACGACAGCGTAACGTCACTACCGACCACAACCAGCCAGATCGCTGTGCTCAAGCTCGCGGTGGCTGCAGGCATTCCAGTGGATGCGCTGCAGAACCAAGACTTCCAGCAGCTTCTGTGTTTGCTGCGGCCGTCGCTTGCGTCGCCGCTCGTACCAGCCTTGGAGACGTTTGGACAAATGCTCGAGCCAACGTTCTTGAAGGACACCGCCCAGCGTTTAGCGTCGCTGCAGCTCGACCGTGTGAAAGAGGGGATGCTCAACTCAACGATCAAGGGCGGCCTCACACTGAGTCTCCACTCATGGACGACACTCGACGGTCAGCACCTCGTTGCCTTCAACCTGGTCAACTCGAACGGTGACGCGACCTGCGTTCGCGTCGAAGATCTGGCGAATGTTCCGGCTGACGCGTCGTCGTTCTCTCCGCCGCACGCAAACACAGCGACGTCCGTCCACTTGGCTGCGAAGATCGAAGAAGTTCTCGCCAAGCTCCAGGCGCAGAACATTTCGGTCATGGGCATTGTGGCCGATTCAACGCTTGCACTGAATGGGGCTCGACGTGTGTCGCTCACGATGAACAAGCGCCAGTCGCTGCTCGTTGTGCCGTGCTTTTCACGCGTGCTGAGCGTTCTGGCCGGTGCAGTGCTGTCCCACCCGCATTTTGTGGACATCGTCGGTGACATGATCGAAATCGCAGCGTATCTGCTCAACAGCACGTTGCTGGAGCGGATCCGTGAGCTCAGTGGTGATCCATTGGCGTGCTTTGTGCTGCCAAACCGTGAAAACTGGTTCTCGTTTGTTGAATGTCACAGTCGACTGCTGCGGTATCGACACGCGATCATCGAGCTGTGTGAAAACAGTGAGAGCGGTGTACCTCACATGCTCAAGACGCTTGTGCTTCGTGATAACCGAGCCGTGTGGGCAAAACTGGATGAACTGGGCGCGTTCTTGGCACCGCTACACGAGACGTACAGCGTCTTCTTTCAGCAGATTCGCACAGTTCCGGAGAAGAGTGGCCAGCACGCCCACGGAGACGCTTCAGTGGAGATTCTCGAGGACGATGTGTCGGCAGCCCATGGACTCACACTAGCCCACGTCACATACCAGTTTGCACGTATGACGCAGCTGTATCAGTCGCTCTTGCTGAGTGCGGCGGCTGCTCCCGACGCTCAGGACGTTGCTCAGCTCGTGCTCATCCACATCGACACGATGTGGCGGCGGTACGAATTGCCAGCGATGCTGCTTGCGTTTGTGTTCAACTTCCACTTAGAGACCACGCTGCTCGACATGACCAAGCCGTGCTCAGCGTGGCCGTCGATCGCCCAGTACTTCCAGTTGTACTACCAGCGATGGTTTGGCCAAGAAGCTCCTGGTGCCGCGACAGATCCAACGGCGAATGCCGCGATAACGACCGAGCGAATCGCGGAGATCCTGGACGCGATCAAGCTCAACCAGTTCCCCTTCGATCCCGACACAACAAGCGACTACATCGACGTCTCGTCGTTCTACTCGTTTGTTTCGGACTCGCACCCAGAGATCTGCGCATTGTGCTGCCGTCTCTATGCGATCTCGTTGCTCACTGCAAACGTCTCGCGAGTTGTACGTGGGATTGGCTACGTGCCGAATGCTGCCCAGACCACGCGGGACCCAGAGTCGGTTGAGCTTCTTCTTCACATCGGATTCGCTTCCAGTATGCGACGCAATGTATTCCCAGCCAGCAACGGATCCAACTCTTCGCTCGGTGGCATGGAGGCTCTGATCGACAGCGGCGCCAGCGACGCTGTGCTGTGGAGCGAGGACATTTGGCAGGGCTTTGCCGACGACTGGCGATTGTTCGTGGACCAGGAGCTGCTCATGGACGAGTTTGATGCGATCTCCCACGAGTGTGCCCGTGACGACGCCGCAGCAGCTCTGCTGGCAGTCGTGAAAGTCCCAGTCCAGGATCTTTTTGTCGACACGCTTCCCGCAATGACCGTCACGCTCGAAAAACCACAAACACCAGGCCTCGTTGTGGGCACCATGGTATCCCAAGCTGCTGCGCATGACGCTTCCAACACTGCAGCAACAGCACCCGGCGTGGTTATATCTGTTGGGATGTGAAGTGCTGAAGTACTGGACTCCTCTAAAAACATGTTTATGAACTTCGTTTTGATTGTTTTGGTGGCAAAATACACTCTACTTGATCATAGATGTGCGTATTTACATGGATGATGGTGGCCTCACACCACCGTTGCGAGCTTCTCGACTCGCACGTGCTGCTTGCTCGCGAAGCAAACTCATGCGTGTGAGAATCTTCCGACGGTTGACCTCACTCAGCGTCGTCTCGAGCTGGATCTGGCAGTACCGGTACGCCGAGTCAAAGTCTTCAGCGGCCATCAGCGCCAGCACGAGGTTGTTGAGGATCGTGCGCTCTCGCTTGATGTCCTTGATGGAGCGAGTGATGGCGAGGCACTGCTCGTAGCACTTGACTGCTTGTTGAGGGTTTTGCTTCAGGTACGCAGTACCCAGGTTACCCAGTGCACGTGCCTCCACGACAGCATCTCCAGAGTTCTTGGCGACTTCACGTGCGCGGATAAAACAGAGCAGTGCGTCATCCAGGAGCTTTTTCCTGTAGAACTCCATGCCGGCGTTCAGCTCGTCCAAGGCCGAGGCCTTGGTCTCATTGTTGTCATCGGATAGAACGGACGAGGAGATAGCGCTGAGATCAGGCGGAGCGGAGTGGGGAGCCTCAGCGACGTCGGTTGACGCTGCCGTCAGTAGCGATTCGAAGCTTCCGTAAGTGTCAGCAGACAGCGACTTGGTTTGCACCGGTGGGAGGCTTGAGATCATCGGCGGTGCTGATTCAACAGCGTTGAGCGACAGAGTCGGTAGCTCCTCTGCCGCTCGCCCGTCCTTCTGCGCAGCCAGCGACGGAAAGAGTGCGAACGTGCCGTAGGTGTCTGCAGAATCCGGCGTCGGCTGTATCACTGGAGCTGTCGATGCCAGTGGCTTTCTCACTGGTGATGCTGACAGCACAGAGAGACTGGCAAAACTACCGTAGCCGCTTGCTCTGTCCTCGTTCACCACTGTGGCTGGAAGAGTGGGCGTACGATCCACCGATGAGGAGCCCTGCAAGCTGAACGCGTCAAACGCGCCATAGGTATCATCAATGGACGCGGGAGCAGCCACGGGTGGCGCGGCCGGGCGGTGGCTCGCCGATGCAAACGCTTCGAAGCTTGCGTACTCATCCGCATTATTTCCAGTAGCTCGGTCGACACTTGGGCTACGTGGCGGCGATCGGCTAAAGCTCGTGATGGACGCAGTAAACGCGGAAAAATCTGCGTATTCCGAGCCTTCCGGTGGAGTAATGACGGGGATTTTTCGAGGAGCAGTGCGTGCGGGAGATCCGGGTGGTGTGCGGTCAAAAGCGACCATCGTCGCCGCCGAAAACGAACCGTAATCGTCCATTTCCACGTTGCCTTTGACGCTGTTTGACACACTTGCTGTAGTCTTGAGTGACAATGGAGGTGGCAGCAGTGAATCCATCGAAAAACCGCCGTAGTTGTCGTCGTGGTCTTCCTGGTTGTTGCTCTGTGGAGGCATCGTGCGTGGCGCCAATGGGGGAGTCTTTGAGAACAACATTGACGACGGTGGCGGTCGTTGTGGCCGCATCGAAGGGGACGACGGCGACGAAGACGACGGATCGAGAGACTCGGTGGAGAACGATGTGTACGAGTTGCTGGCGAGATCTTGACGCGCGCGCACGGCTGCAAGCTCCGAATTACAGCGACGAGCAAACGGTGAAGCAATCTAAAGACCCAGAAAAGCCACGAGTTAGCCACTGACACATTCAGACACAAACCAAGAGTCAGAGAGGCGTACTCCGTGCTTGAGACGGGAAGCACTTCGCTGGATGAAGCCGCGAATGGACGGGTACGCCTTGTTCTTGGTGTCGGTCAGCACAAAGCCGTTCTACCGTCCAATCCATAAGTCAGCAATCGCGTGAGGCACTAGTACAACAACATCCTCAAGCATCCAACCCAACTCACCACTCCAATGTTCTCGATTAGTACGTTGCGCAGCTCTCGCCGACCGATGTGAGGCCCCGACGAGTGGATTTTCACGTACGACAGGCAGAACCGCGTGGGCTGCGACTCGCTAAAGCGCACGAGAAACGCACCGTCCTCCATAGACGATGAGAGCAACGCCTTCTCCGCCTCTGCGCGGGTGATCGTTCCGTGGAACCACGTCACTAGCTCGCGATGCACTGTCAGCGACTCGAGCATGCGCTGTACACTGGACTCGAGCGGTCCGAACCGCGCAACGAAATGGAGAAACTACAGCCATACCACACGTAATTAGCTGGTAATTCCACCGCAAATCAAGAGGATTAAAGCGCACCTTTGTCTGTGAGATGGTGTCGTGTTGCCACGCCGAGTCCGCGACGCAGTACTTGGCCACGACGCGCAGCTCCTCCATGGACAGCGCGTCGCTGGCCGGCATCTCCTGGCGACAGGACTTGGCGAACGCGGGGAAGAACACCACGGAGAAGTTCACGCGGTCATCGGGCGTGGAGCCGAAGCGTTCGTTCCACCAGCGGACGTCATGCGCGTGCGCTTCCGGTGATGCCATGAGCCCCATGAGTCCCACGCGCGCGCGTCTCGCGTTGCCTTCGACGGAAATGAGCTGCTCGTCGGACCGGTGACGACCCTCTGCCGCGAATTTCAGCAAATCAGAACACAGATAAATTGAAACCTGTCGAAACCGTTTTACTGATCCGAATGGATACGGGAGGTATTTCATACATGGCTACACTTCCCTCGAGAAAGTGACATCAACACATGAGACCAATACTGATTTCTATGGGCCTGCTTTCCGAGCTGATAGCGACTGCGTGTGGAGCTCGAGCTTTGCAGGAGAGGCGGAGATACCGAGACTGAGCCCTAGTCGAAGCTCCCCGCCTGTGGCCTTCCGTGGAGTGGCTGGTATCCGGCTCGTTTTGCCGACAGCCATGGATGCTCGCTGGTTCAGAAACCGCATGGGGGGACTTTCAAATGAGAGCTTGGACGAGCCGACGATCGACCCAGGAAACGTGCGATGATTCACACTGGCTAGCTGTGCCGTGGCCGGTCTGGCTTGTGTGCTGAGTCTACTGGAGAAGGGACCTTGTGCTCCGAGTGTCGTCACAGCCAAGTCTTGGACGAGAGACTGGGAGACCCGTTGCTGGTACACGCGACTCGCACGCGACAGCGGCCGACCGAGCTTCAGCGCTGACTCCTGGTATGCCCGTGTCTGGAGATAATCTGACAAAGCTCCGCTTTGGTTAGGGCTGGAATTTCGATATGGAGATGATGTTGCTGGTCGCGAGAGGATACTTTGCCGATTGCCTTGCATGCGAGCAATCAGCGTCGAGTGTTCGTCGCCCATATCGATCGACAAAGCTGATACAGGAGCACCACTCGCACCTGCGACTCCAATAGTATCGCCACCACCACCAGGCAGCATGGTCGATACCGCCAACTGTGGCCCTGCTGGGGACGAGATCCGCGCCTGCGACTTGGCGGAGCGAGCACGGGGAGAGGAGTTACCATACGCGCTGTAGACGATAGGCGGTGATCGAAGCTGCTCTCCAACGACCAGAGAGCCTTGCCGAGCTTCGCTTTCCTTGCCGCTTTGCCGAGGTGGGTGCGGTGCACGTGGTGAGGTACTCATTGATCGTGGTGTCGGGAAGGACCCTCCATTTGTATAGGCTGGTGTAGCTAGGTGGTCACCCGCTTGAACGATGTGGTGGGCAAACCCCGCGGCGACAGCACTCTGGCCAGCTTGGAGTCCCAATCCGAATACCGCGTGACCAATACCTCCTTCAGACTGGTCACCCTGCCTCGAGCTGGCACTAACGCCCATAGTCGACGGCTTTCGGGCAAAGCCTGGCTTGGATACCAGGTTGATGAACTCGTTCCCAGCACCGAGAGAGGTGATGCTGATGGGCGAATTCGATCCGTCCGGCCCGGTTCCGTACTGGTTCCCAGCCCCTGATGAATAGATCATACGCGGTCCGGTCTGTATACTACCGGCGCGTGCGCCATACCCATTTCCTTGCTGCCGTCCTTGGATATTAAACTCAGACATCGTCCCTCCTGGCTGGGGACCTGAGCCTGTTGCCATGCGGTCTGGAAGAAGTCGCGGCGACATGCGACCTGCTAAAGACGACGAAGGATCGTTGCCATCGTGATCTTGAGAGACTGGTAACTCAGCCTCGCCTGCCAGTAACTCATCACCCTCGGAAAGGGCCTGTCCGCCTCCCATTGTACTCATCCGTGGTGCCAGCCGTGCCCCTAACAGCACCGATATATACAACTTGTGAGTGATTCGCGAGTCAGCAACGGATGTGGGATGACAGCTCATACCTTCCCGTGCAGACTTGCGGCGATCATTAGGTGCCTTCGATGGAGAAGACGCGGTGCGTGCTACTACGGCTCGCTTGTCGGCAGTCGCGCCCGAGTGATTCGATCCTGATGGCTTGTGACGCAATTGAGCCTTGGGTGAGCCGCTGCCCTTCTCGCCTGCCACCGCTTTTGCAGTATCTGTTCCAGCCGTTCCACTTGCAGGCTTTAGCGGGTCCTCCTGATCTAGTGCCACGTCAGGTTTCCCAGATTCTTGATCCTCTTCATCTTCGCGGGCGATGCGATCGCGATACATCTGCGCGGACTCGCTGTTCACTTCTTGTGCGAGATCGTGTTCGATCTCCTCCATCGTCAACAGCTTGGATGCCTCCAGGATATCCACAGGGTTCACATCTACATATCACCACTGTCAATCACGCAGCATTGAGATAATTTACACAGCCGGAAGCCTCACCATTCAAGTCTTTGAGGATGTGGCGGTCATTCCACGTAAACGTCAGGCTGTGCATGATGCAATAAAGCAGCGAAATGTACTGCAGACAGTGAGGGACAATAGCCACGTCAGTATGTACTCCACCGCCAGCATACGATAACGGCTTAATTGGTACTCACGTCCTCTGCGTCCACCGTGTCGGTCCATAAATCTGTCTCCACGGTCCCCATTAGCTCGACCCAGCCCAAGAAATGTAGGAGACACCAAACCCACGTACCAACCAGTTCAAACATGGAAAAGTGGAAGAAGCGGTAGTCCAAGTGGTCGCTGCCGTCCGTATCGCGCACCCAGTCGTCTTTGATGAGCTCTTTGGACTGCGCCAAAACGAATTCTGGTAGAATGAGCCGGTGTAGTCGCAGCATGTACGCCTCGTACTCGCCAAAGCTCAGCTGCGTCTCCTCTTCGTGGTTGGCCGCGAGCCAAAGCCGCTGCGTCAGTGCGACCATGTGCGGGTGCTCCTGCAGCTTAATCCGCTTCCGCAGGTTTTCCTAGTTATCACAATTGGTGCTGAGATCCAAAACGATACAAGTAGATCAAGTCGTCTCTTAGAGCCTCTTACCTCAGTGTAGTGCTCGAGATTGCCCTGTAGACGGTACGTCACGTCGTCCTTATCGGCTGGATCAAGCTCTGTGACGACGTGGCTACAGCAATAAAGCTCGTCACCCTCTGACACCAAACCACTGGTAGCATCACCTTCGCGTACCCTTTATCGACCAGCTCCTTGACTTGGCTCTGCACGATGTGTAGAGCGCTTTCTCCATCCGCGAGCTTGGCTACTGCGTCTGATACCTTGGAGGCGGCGCCCTCGACCACAGCACCGCTGCCCACTTCTTCAGCGTGTTGAGTGAGAGTAGGAACTGCCGATACAGATCCAGTGCGTGCGGCGAACGTGGGCATGCGGCGGAAACTGATCAACGCCTTGATCGTACCCTTAAAAGTACGCAATTTGCGGTAGTACGCCTTGAGCGACATGAGCGAACTCCCCGCGAGCGACTCGCGACGCCCATGGCTTGAGCGCTGGCTGTATATTCCGCCATTCCATCGCCGTTGAGATGAGGAGAAGGTCTCCTTGCTATCCAAACGACGCACGGACACGGGTGGTGAAGCAGCAGTCGTGGACGCCGCTGTGAGGCTCAGCTTGTTGCTTACAATCTCCATAGCGGTCTGGATTGCACGACCACGAACGTGGGAGGAGCGAATCGCTCGACCACTAGTCAGCACAGCCTCGCGATTTGATGGCGCAGTGTTCTCGTTGTGAACAGCTACCGGAAGACCTGGAGGGTCTCCTTTATTTAGCCGCACAAAGAATCGACATTCAAATCGGCCACGTTGAAGTTGGCATAGCTGTTTTGGCCAATGGGAGCATACTTATCTCAATATTATCCAATCAAAGTGGAATTTGATGTGATTTTAGCGAATCATACCTGCACGACAGCAGTGACGAACTGCGTGTGCTATTGTGGGTCTTCCGTGCTGCCTCTCACGCTCTAATGTGTCCAAATGGTAAGCCCAGAAGAAAATGGCCTCCTCCAGCAAGCCCGAGGAGGTAGCGATTGCAATTGCTGAAGTAAACGCTGATCCACGTGACGGAGATGCGGTCGCGCCGCGAGTCTTCCATGTACTGTACTCGAAACTGGACGCTACCTCTCGGCCCGTGCTCTTCTTTCCTTACCCACCGACCGTGCAGCTCGAGCGGGATTGCCCTCCAGGCTATGAAGGTAGGTGGGTTGATCCACAAGACAAATATACGAGCTGGCTGGCTGGGCAGCTCACTTGGAATCTGATGTATGACTGTAGTTCGCACGGTCTCAGCTAAAGCTGCGGGCGTTCGCATCGGCTACTCGTTCATCAAGCGATACATGTACAATGCCATGCGCCAAGTGTTCAAGACCGCGAACGTGAGCAAGCTCACGTCCTCCAGCAACACTAATTGGAACATTTTCTGGGGCCACCACTTGAAAACAGTCGAGTACGCGGCGTTGCTGCCCCACCAGAAAGTGAACCACTTCCCAGGCAGCTTTGAGCTGGGCCGCAAAGACCGATTGTGTGCCAATCTCCTCAGGCTACGCAAGAAGCACGCGACGGCGTACCGAGGCATCATCCCGGAGACGTTTCTCACGGGAAATGACTACGACAAGCAGCAGTTTCTCGTACAATACAGTGCCAACCCACACGTACTGTGGATCCTCAAGCCACCAAACCTTTCGTGTGGTCGTGGCATCAAGATTGTCACTGCAGCGACGACACCAGCGCCCAAACTGACCAAGAAGAAGGCATACGTTGCCCAGGTCAGGCTTCCTCTTGGCATGCATTGATTCTCGAAAGCAGTGAGGTCTCTCATCGGATTTCCTCCTTGCTTGCAGCGCTACGTGGCGAACCCATTCTTGATCAACGAGCTCAAGTTCGACTTGCGCATCTACGTGCTCGTGACGTCGTACGATCCGCTTCGCGTATATTTGTACGACGATGGGCTCGTGAGGTTTTGTACCGAGAAATACTCGACCAGCAAAGCAGGCTTGAAGAACCAGTTCGGCCACCTCACAAACTACAGTGTCAACAAGAAGAACGAAGCAGCGTTCCAGGCGAATCAAGACGACTCAGATGAAGAGGACTCTTTCGCGAGTAGTAAATGGAGTCTGAAGATGTTCTACAGGTACCTGGAAGACCACGGGAAGATCAAGGAGCTCAAGGACTTCCATCAGGCGCTCGAGGATCTGATTGTCAAGACTTTCATCGCAGTTGAGAGCAAGATCTTGATGATGACCCCGACGACAAACAGTCCCTGCGGTAGCAACGGCTTTGAACTGTACGGCTTTGATATTCTGCTGGAAGGAGACGAACTCAAGCCGTGGCTATTAGAGGTGAACGTGTTTCCGTCGTTGAGTAGCTCCTCACCGATGGATAAGCGCATCAAAACCATGCTCGTGAGTGATACGTTCCAGTTGATCGGCGTGCCGTTCCAAGACACAGCGGCGGCAGTCGAGCAAAGCGAAAGCGACAAGAAAGAGCGCTTGTTGGGGATGAATAACCGCAAGAAGTCGGCGTCGGTGACTGATAAAGCCAAGAAATCGGTCCAGGATCTCGTGAAAACCAAGTCCATGGCGTCCGATATGGACGACAACGATCTGAAGATCGTCACAGAGCTGGAAGAAGAGCACGCGCGACGCGGCCACTTCAAGCGCATCTTCCCCACGGCCACATCGTTTGAGAACTACCACGATTTGTTCGAGATCCCTCGATACAAGAATGTACTGTGCATGCGCTGGCTGCAATCACTCACTCATGATCCGATTCGAAGACGAGCCTCTGCGTCTGTGGTCTCATCACGGCAGCAAAGTCCCAGCGTATGATAACCAGTAGTGTACGTATACTCTATTCCGCTTACACTTCTGTCTCTGGCTGCTTCGCGACCTGATGCTGAAGCTCTGCCTCTGACTGATCAGCCGTTGGATCCGGGAGCTCTATCTCTGGCTGCTTCACATACTGGTTTCGCAGCTCGGAGACTTGCTGTTGCAGCGTATTGAGCTTGCCTTCGAGCAGCGCGTCCTTGGCCGAGGTCTTTTGCTGGACTTGCAGCAGCATTTGCTCAGAAAACGAGAGCCGTTGCGACAGCACCGACAGCTTGGCGTCCAAAGCACGCGTGATCTTCGCTTCAACCTCACGTTCGAGCATTTGCTGCACCATTTGCAGGAGCAGTTGTGGATTCACGCCTTGTCCAGCGACCGACAGGCCCGCCATCATGCCCATCACGTTCGACGTTGATGGCATCGCACTGGAACACACAAAAGAACCGTCAGACAAACAACCACTGTTGTAGAATGAATACTTTGAGACCGTACTTTGCAGTGCTGGTAGGTAGGCCAGTAGGAACTGGCGGTGGAGCTGTTGGTGGAGCGGCCATCGCGATGTACAGGCACTGGAATTTGGTCAATTCGAGCGCATTCTTGTGGCCTGTAAGCGATACAAACTTGATACGCAGCTTGTGGATACACTTGAGCACGTCATGGTCGCGCGTTGCTTGCTTGAACTCTTCTGTCACGTCAAAATACTGCGTCACTCCCACTGCAACCGCAACGCCGGCCGTCTTCTTGCCTCGAAACGTGCCAAAATACACGTCGCTCATCTCGTCTTCGCCCAATAAACTGCGGCAGATCCCTTCAACGTGGAGCTCAATGTGGCGCGCAGAGCTCGTGAGCTGGAGCTGCAGCATCTTGCACTGCAGCGGCTGCGTCTCAAACGACAGCACGAGTTCACACGACCGCGTGGCGTCGTCGTGCTGTCCTTTCTCCAGCCGCCAGGGCAGCGCGTTCAGCGCCAGCTCCGCCGCGACGGCCTGTGCATCCGATCCGAGAGGTTTCTGGTCCACACGAAGCAGCGTCTCCGCCTTTGTCTCGTCGGTAATCGCCCACGTCGTGCGCAACTCCGGCAGCATTCTCGTTGCAATGATTCCCCACTCGCAAAAACTGTGACTTGGTACTGTAGCTTCTCCTAAGTGCGCGCGTACTTAACGAACTGGGTTCGAATTGACTTGCGATCGGCTTGCGGCCAATATCCACTCGAGAAAAGACGCACGAATAGTAGAATGGCGAGCGTGTTGTTCGTGTGCTTGGGTAATATCTGCCGCAGCCCTACGGGCGAGGGCGTGCTCAAGGCCATCGTGGAGCGTGAGGCTGGTGCCAGTGCTGCGTCTGCGTTCCGTATCGAGTCCTGTGGCACGGGCGGCGGCGCTGGAGGCTGGTACAAAGAAGGCGGCTGGTCGTTCCACACGGGCGAGGCGTCGGACGCGCGCATGACCAAGGAGGCCAAGAAGCGCGGCTACAAGCTCACGTCGCGTGCACGAACGCTCACGAAGCAGGATATCGAGGAGTTTGACCACATTATCTGCATGGAGGACAAGAACCGCACGGCGGTGCTAGAAGCTGCGGAGCACTGGGGCGGCAAGCCACTGCGTGAGCTGGCCAAGCAAAAGGTATGGTATGCGCATGCATCCAGGTGTATTATAGTGTATTGTAGCAGTGTGTATGGCTAGTGTATGCTTTATGTGTAATGTGGTATGTATGGTACTGATGAGATGTGTGTGTAGACGACGATGATGTGTGCGTACTGCACCAAGTTCACGACCGTGACGCGCGTGCCCGACCCGTGGTACGAAGGAGGCTTCGACCACGTGCTGGATCTGCTGGAGGATGCGTGTGAGGGACTCTACGCCCACATCTCCAAAGAGAACCAGTGATGCATTGAGGTGGCCGGGACTGCTCTGCTTGGGACGTCGAGCGTAAATATACAATACAAAAGAGGCTCAAAACTCCAACGCGTCTCGATCCAGCGCGTCTGCGTCACACCAGCTCATATGCGATCGAGCTCCCGGTTTGAATGGAGAACGCATCGGCAATGGTGACGCAGGAGATGCCGCTGTGCGTCCGTCAAAGCTGACGAATGTCGATATCGGAGACCGTGGAGACTGTGGCGATCGTGGAGACTGCGGAGACCGGACTCGATGCCGTCGACCACGAGGCAAACTCACTGCAGTAGGAGACCGTAGACCTGAGATCTTGCCGTTGACAGCTTGCGCACTGCAGTGCCTGACGTTGGGGGAGATGGGAACTTCTGTGGGCTTCTTGATGTGGGCGGCTGCGATCACTTGGTCCGGGCGTGGCATTGGCTTGAGCTGCATGGCCAAGTAATTCATGCTCCCCGCTGCAAGCTACAGCCAACCAGAAGTGAGCACGGGCCTCGGTGCTGATTGATGCGGAGTTCTTACCTTGGTAGCTTGCGCAGGCATGTGGTTGGCCGTCATGATCCGTTCGACATTGACCTATGTACGTGCATTTAGTCAGTATAAGGCCAGTATGTCTCCTGTACACGAGTGCTTACCTGAAGGAACTGGGTATGGCGTCTTTCGAAGACGAGAGCTGCGTGGAAGAAACCGCCCATGTGTCTTGCCATCATCCACGGGGGCGACGTGGAATCGATCTGGTCGATCGTGTAGTGGCGGCTCCGTTTGCCGTGCATTCGGCTGAGAAACAAATGCGTCGCGGGCAGTGGCACGTCGCTATTGATGGCTGGCTTTACGTGTTTTGCCGATTTCTTCTTGGGTTTCTTGGGCTTGCTGGTCGCGGTATTCAACTGGTCGGTCCAGTCAAAGTTGTCAGGAGATAGTGCGAGTTTGATGGGCGCCGCGGCGGATGCGCTGAGTAAACTCTCTTCGATTTCCCGTGTCGAGAGTTCTCGTGTTGCTGGCTTCTTGCATTTCGTTTCTGTGGTGGCAAAGTAGCTGTCTGCTATTGATGGCTCGCTCTTGACTGTCGTTTTTCCGTGGTCGTACTTCTACAAGTAAAAACGCTTAGGCACTTGCACGGTCTTGAAGCAAACCATTGGAGACCCGCATGCTTACCTCGGCGGACTTCACCGTTGGGTTGTCCATCGTCCAGTCAGATTCATCAAGTGAACCAATCCCATCCTGCACTGACTGTTCTTGGAGCCACTCGGTTGAGATGAATCCACTTTCAGGCGAAGCTCCTGAACGAATAGATCAACCAGACGACGCGACCGATAAGCTGAGTTGTGCAGTGAGAATGCAACCATGAATGCTCACTTACCTTTGCGTCCTGGCTGCGATGATGTGGCTTTTGGATCGCTTGGCGATAGGAATGGCGTGGGTGATGTGATGAACGAGGCATGTGCTCCTTGCTCACAGTTCCCGTTCGCCTTTGGTGTGATGAACTGGGCAAAGTCGTGTCCATGATCGTACAGAGGCTCATCGCCTACGAACACGTTCATAGGACTCCGACCGCTCTGCATGGGAGGTGACACTGCGTCTGCAGACACCAACTCGAATCCGTTACTGCCATCAGCTTGGTCAACTTGATCCAGCAGTTCCAGGTCGGCCTCCACCTGAAGCAGATCTGTCTCGGGTCCCAAAGCCAGACTTGCGAGCTCGTCGTTTGTAAGTGCTTCTAAATCGGCATTGCTTAGCTGTGGGAACTGGTCGCTGGCTGGATGGAGACTGCTACTACTGTCTTGTTGGCTCTGTCGTTTACCATTGAGAGGAGGCTCTGTCTGTATGAGCTGCTCGCGAGTCCGCAGCACCAAGTGCCGTACTTGGACACTCGCCCCATCAAGGTGTCTGGGAGCCGACCGCGGTAGATCCGCTGACGTGAGCGGACACAACGCCGTCGGGTGCCCTCGCAGATCCCACAGCTCGGCCAATAGCTCGCGTTTCCCATCGTTGCGTTCCAACTGCCGCCATGCAAATAGGTTCTTAGATACTAAACATCATTGCCTCAAGGCCAATATCCCATCTCAGAAGCTTACCAGCTCTTGCAGCCCTTCGGGTAGTCGCTCCTTCTCGAGACACTCGAGGAAATACCTACGTTCGAACCACCAGCACCAGCACCACATCACTCACATATCGGTGAGCGAATCTCCTAAAGATACAGGGCCAAAAATGGCCTCAACCGGTGTGAGTGTGTCGTTTCGCACCTCGATGTTGCGTCGTACGACTGCGCGAATCCCTCGACCCAGCCGCTCTTGCTCGTCCAGTGGCGGCACACGAACCCGTCACAGAACAACGCCACCACAATACTCGCCTCGCTGATCCGCTGCTGGTTCTCCATCATATAATTTATTGGTGGTTCGTCGTTCGTAGTATCGCGTTGTTCAGGCAGCTCCTCGGAAGGCTCCATCGCGTCCATGACGCCGACCAGATCCGCAAACTCGAGCTCGCACGCGTCCATTGGATGGGTGATGATTGTACTGGTGGATCCGTTCACACAGCAGCTCGACGTGTCCGGCGTTACAGACAGCGACGTTGAAGTGTGGGCATCGCTGCGACTGCGGGCGTGCATGCTACTGGAAGGTGCGCTTGGATCATGAAAGGCCACGCCTCCGAGTGTGTGGAAAGTTTCCAATGCAATGACACGCCAGAAGATACGGTTCACTCGGTGAGTCCAGCAGTGTGAACCGCGGTTCACTTGAAGGGATGTCTCGCTTTTTCGAAAAAGCGAACCGTGGAAGGTCTCACGTCTAAGAAAAAGTGAGAAAGGCAACAGACAAAGGGGTGGCAATAGAGCTCACAAAATGAAGGGATTTACAGTATCTTACGGCATTCTCTAGTCGGACTTCTTCTGCTTCTTGGCCTTCGGGACGGCCAGGTAGTCGTTCACCGAGGCAGCGCCATTGCTCGTCTTTTTCTCAGTCTGTTGCACAACAATTGAGTCAGTATAAGTTGTTAAACTTACCAAATGTGAATGGATAGGGAATCGCACCTTCTGGCTCAGGAACTTCTCCTTGAGCTCCTGGACAGACGCGCCCTTCTTGCCTTGTGTGGCCTCGGCCTTTCGCTTCTTGGACGTCTCCTTCTCGCTCGGCGCGACAAACTGGGCCTGGTTCGTAGCCTTCTTTTTCTGTGTCTCCTCAGTCCGCTGCTCGGCCTTCTTCTGGTTCTTGAGTGCCTTGCGCTCGTGCTCCTTCATGAAGAACTCACCGCTCTCAATCTCCTTGTCGATCTTGCTTGGCGTCTGCGCTGGTGGGAACGGCGTGTACACGCGCTTCTCGCGGACCTGCTTGGGCTTCTTCGTCTGGATGTTCTTCTTCTTGAACTGCGGCAGGAAACGCTCCCAGTTTTCACCAGAAAGGTTTGGGTCCTTCGCGAGCTCGCGCTTGATCATCAAGCGCTTGACGTTGTAGATCGGGTGGATGTTCGCAAAGCAGTCCTCAATGATCTTGCGCACATTGCGCAGGCCCTGGTACGAGCCCATGGCCGACACAGTGTTACCCTGGACCAACACATAGCAGTTGGTGAGCAGCTCAATCGCCTTGAGCGTGGCGCCGTCCGGGCCCACGAGACGCTGGCGGCGCTTCACGAATCGCTCCTTGTTGCGCACGAGCCCACCAATCTTGATGATATCGCACTGCATATCGTCCTGCATGATCTTCACGGCTTGGTTCACTGGAATACTACGCGCCAGTAGCTTGATCAGGTCCCGCGACTTGAGCACAATGTACGGGTCCGTGGTCTTGCGCGTCGTGCGCACGGTCATACTGCCCTCCACCAAGTTGAGCTCACACGCGATCTTGTGCGCATCCAGAGTCTTGGTCACGATCGGCCACACTTCACGCAGGTACTTTTCACGGTACTTTGGGAACAGCGTCGCGAATGAGCTCTCTTCCAGCAGCGACGGCATCGCCAGCTTCTTGCCGGGCGTCTTGTCGTCCTCGTACTCGTCCTGCCACTCGTCGATCTTCCAGTGGTCGATGTCGTCCGTGTCCCATGGCTTGTCCTTGCGGTGGTTCTTGCTCTTCTTCACGCCCTCGTCCAGCAGCGCGTTGCCCTTGGAGGTGGTGTCATCGAACTGGTCCATTTTCGCTTGTATCTCTATTGGTGTCGTGGAGCTGTTGTGTGCACGAAGCGATGCCAAGAACCAACCAGTGGAATTGTGCCGCGAACCTAACAACCGGAAGTATCGGTTATGAACCTACAAAATGGTAATTCAGTACTTCGCTAATTTCGAATGTGGAGCGGATCCGCCAGCCCAACTGTCCACTTCAGTTTTTTGTTGGCGATGGTTGCTACTTGAAATTCCACCAACTTTCCCACTTCGTCAATAAATGTCTCAGAAAGTGCCCTTCGATAGATTGGAACGTTGCAGAATGAGGGGAGGAATCAGCGACCATCGCCGCCATTTCGTTGGCTCGCCCAAAGGGTCGGAGAGCGAATGGAGCTGCTCGGGTGTTTACTGTAGATGGTGACTGCTCTTCGCGTCGGACACGCGAAGCTGAGCGGAGCGCGGATGGAACGCCAGCAGCTGCGTCGCGACGCGTCGGATCCGGATTCACGAGTCAAAGCTTCAGATTCGCCGTCCAAGCAGCAGCTAATGGCGCTCATCCAGACGCGCACGTCCACGCCACTGCGGCCGCCGCTCGTGGCGATCACCGACGACAGCACTGTACGACCTCACGCGCGGTACGGAGTCGCATCGACGATGGCTCATGGATCTTCAACGCACGATGAGCGGTCGTATTTGTTGGCTGCATCGTCTCCACCAACGCCATCCAGCTCATCCTCGCAAAGCGACCATCAAGATCGCGTGCATCCATATTCATACGAATCTACGTCACCGTCACGCGCTCCACACCAGGTCGATACATCGTACTCGAGCGACGAGAACACCATGAGCAACAGTAGCAGTCCAACCGAAGGAAACGCTGCCGTGAAGATTCTGCATGCGATTGTCGATCACAAGCAGACGCAGCCTTTCACAAGATTACTGGTCCGGGCCCAGTCCATGACCGCCAGCGCGGCGCCGACGGCGGCGCTCTACGTCGTGAATGGATCTACAGCGCCCCCTAGAGAGCAGAGACGAAGGCACTCCATCCTACGGGTCAGCTCCAGCAAAATGCTTGTCGAGAAGCCTCTTCGAAAATGTGCCTCTGTCGAGTTCGCGCTCCACCACGAAGAGCTACAAAGAATATCCACTGAGGATCGTCTCACAGCCTCAAGTGAAACACCAAGGTGAGTTTACTGTATTCTTGCATGGGAAAAGTGGCGCCTCATGCCTAATCAGTTGTGATTCATTGCTCAGGCGCCTCACCTACGAGGAAAAGGAGGAGCTGTACAAGGTTCGCCCGGACCTGGAGATCGGACCGCTGCCATTCTACAAGCAGCAGTTGGAAGAGATGGAGCAGCGCAACCAACGCCGCATGGTGTTTGCGGTCGTCGGCGGTATGATGTGCTTGATGTTCCTCATGGTCGTGTACTACATCCTGTCGCTCGCGTGAATGAGTGGCTTGTAAGTCCAGTCCGTCCCGTTGCCCACAATGTTGGGATGCGATTGTCAGTGGCGCATCCGATCCATATAATTTATCTTGTGAATAGTATCCGTACGCTTTGCTGCATGCATCTCCGCCCAGCGTCATGAAGCCTCGCGAGCGTTGCTCTCCATTTCCATCGGACACAGATTCATTCGGCTCAACCCACTTATACACAATGTGTACACCAAACACATACCCCAATTAATGTGGTGCACACCATATCAGGCGCTTAGGAAAATGTCATGCAGCCAACCAAACGAGGAGCTCAAAGCAAAGAGCTCTCGCCACCAAGCTAATCTCCGTACGTGTGCCCCGACGCCATCGTCCCCCAGACCAAGCTCCAGCCATGCGTCTCATCACCCACAACATGCTCGTGTGCAACAAGAAGGGCGTCGAGAACGGCTTCCCGCTGCGCATTGAGGCGACGGAAGTGCAGGTCGTGGAGTCGGAGTTCAACGCCGACTTCATCCGCAAGATGCTCACGAAGATCGACTGGGCGGCGTTTCTCGCAGGCGCCCAGGCGCTGAATGTGGCGGAGGGATTGCCAGAGGTTTACAATGCCGAGCAGCACGCGAACAATGAGGCGCTGCTGCGGAAAGTGCACCACGCGCTCATGGACGTGCACGTGAAGAAGGGCAACCTCGTGTGCCCGGAGTCGGGCCGCGAGTTCCCTGTCTTGGACGGCATCCCGAACATGCTGCTGCGCGAGGATGAAGTGTAAAATGCTGCTGCCATAATACAAGTAGAGTTCATGTTACGCAGGTTTGAAGATCTGTCTTTGTATTCACATTTACGTGGACAAAGCGATCAGATCGCGATGTCCTTGGGTTTCTTGTAGCTGGCGTGGCGCTTCTGGTGCTGGTCCCTGGAGTCATCAAGCAATACGCGTCGTTAGGAGTGGAGCAACACCCAAGAAGGCAGGGCGGGGCTACGAACAGGTCGGGCAGGTCTTCATCTCGCACGTCTCTGGAATCTACCTTGGAGATCGCCTTGATCCACTGGATCCGGAACTCGAAGTCGCCTTCTTTCTGGTCCGCAATAGCAATGCCGATCTGCAAGGGGCAAGTGACCACCGTCAGATCGAGGCTTTTACGGCAATAATACAAGCAGAGAAGGGCTTACGCTGCGCAGGTTGGCTGGGTCCAGCGGCGTCGAGTCGTTGAATTTGTAGTAGCCCTTCGCCGTCAGCATGAAGTCACGGAACGGCAGCTCCACGTCGACCCACTCGTTCGGAGGCGTGCGGATGAAGCCCTGCAAACATCAATCACTTCGTCAGAATCATGCGGACGAGCAATGCCATGCTCATACGTCATACCATGTACAAGTTGAGCGGATTCCACCCGTCCATTTGTGCGTTCAATCGGTACCTACAACATCAAAACGGTGTAAGCAATGTTTCCGACAACAACTGCGGCGACGAGGTGAAGAGAGTCATCGTACTCGCGTCCGTCCGTCTTGATGCGCATCGTGATGCCCTCGTAGCCATGCAGCAACTGGTCGCGCGGTAGCGTGCCGCGCACTGCACAGTATCCACTGCGCACAATACCGGCTTCCGTCGGTTGGCATGCCAAGCTTAATCGTCCACTAAACACAGCCGATGGCACGCCATCTTGCTCCTTCACGGTGATTGCGTGTCGTGCCTTCTCCTCGCTTTGCTCCTCAGCCTTCGCCTCTGGATCGTAGAATCCCCATCGCGCCTCCGACAAACCTACAAGTTTCCAATGAGTATCTTGCATTTCTCGACTAAACTACCATCATAAACAGCCCCGCACCTCCAATGGATCGATCTGTGGACAGGATCCATTCCGATGCAACAGCACGACTGTCGAACAGGAAAAGGTCCTTCTCGGCTGGCAGCTTGAGCTTGATGCCAACAGCTACGGGACATCATCATCAAAAGCAACGTCAGCATCACGTCCTTGATGCAACCACTGCAGCAGCATGCGCCAGCCCTTGCAGAGTGCATTAATTCAACTACGTACACTGTTTGGAGCTCAAGATCGCCGCCTCCACGGACACCAGCGCGCGTCGCAAGAAGCTCATCTCGCTCGGCTTCGTTCCTCTCGCAAGGTTCTTGGTGATCTGCCTGACGTCGATCATACTGGAAACCGTACTTAGAAGGAGAACACCGCACTTAGCACATACCTCACAGTAGACCCTGTCGTTAACCTAATTGGAACCCCTAGGTGGAGTCCAGGCAACTCACAAACTCAAAGCGCCACCATGAGCTTGCATCTGCCCAAGCACCAGTGGGGGACGCGCGGCGTCGACGCGTACGAGAAGCTCGAGTGCATCGGCGCAGGAACCTATGGGTATGCTAAACACTTGCCCGACAAATGCACGCGATTCCACGCTGCATTCTCATAAAATTGCGGTCAAAAACGGCCACTAACGGACTCCTTCCCCCAACTATCTCACCTGTCCAGCCAAGTGTACATGGCCAAGAACAAGGAGACGGGCGAGGTCGTAGCGATCAAGAAGATCCGCAGTCTCAATGAGGTCCAAGGCGTACGTGGCCGTGATTGTTGTGTCGCTGAGTCTCCCCAGAAGCCTGATGATGTGTTTTGAAGCTGCCTGTGACGACGATCCGTGAGATCAAAGTGCTCAAGTGTCTGAACCACCGCAACCTCGTGGAGCTCAAAGAGGTCGTCGTATCTACGGACAACGATGATGAGGACTGTATGTGCTTGTATGGCTTCACTATGGATGATTTTGGAGTATTAATGGTTTGGTTACGATGGACCCAGCCGAGTTCACAGACAAGGACAAGGAAGACTCGCTCGAGTACTGCCAAGGATCCATTTACCTTGTGCTGGAGTACGTCGAGCACGATCTCACGGGCCTCATCGACCGCCAGTACGCGTTCAAGGACGTGGAGATCAAGAGCATCATGCGCCAGCTCCTCGAGGTCATGCACCACATGCACTCGCTCGACATCATCCACCGGTAAGTCGACTTTGCCTCCCAGAATTCGTGTGGGAAGAGAAGGCTTCTAACTGAGATTGATTGTACAGTGACATCAAGTGCTCGAACTTGTTGTTGACCAAGAACTTCCTGCTCAAGGTGGCTGATTTTGGCCTTGCGCGTTCGATCCGAGGCGACCAGCTCTTCACGAACAAGGTCGTGACGCTCTGGTATCGTCCGCCTGAGCTCTTGCTTGGTGCGACCAGCTACGATGCGAGTATCGACATGTGGAGCATCGGCTGCGTCATGGCAGAGCTGTTTATCGGGCACCCGCTGTTCCAGGGCAAGACCGAGCTCGAGCAGATCAACAAGATCTTCGACCTGTGCGGCACACCGACCGTCGACTCGTGGCCAGACTACAAATATCCTTTTCCACGCCTTGCTTTGATACCCTGGGGACTCGTGGAGAATGCTGCTGCTATGACATTGATTTCCTTAACTCTGACCTTACGTTCTTGCCTATGACCAACAAGTTTGTTCCAGACAAGCGCAAGGATCGAAGACTGCGCGAGTACTTGAACCGCGAGATGAGCGCACGCAAAATCATCCCGCCGAAAGGAGCGATTGAGCTGATCGAGTCACTGCTAGAACTCGATCCAGAACGACGCCTGACCGCCGCGAGCAGCCTCAAGTCGCTGTATTTCCAATCGAGGCCGTTTGCTCCTGCGGACCCTGAATCAATGCCACCGATCGCGAACCTCCCTCCATCGCACGAGTACCAGACGAAGAAGATCCGCCGGGAGCAAGCTGCCAAGCAAGGTGCCAGTGGCGGCGCAAACGGCAAGGCCGGTGGCGCCGGGGACAACAAGGATTCCAAGATCAAGGCTGAAAGCAAGCTGCCACCCGGTGGTGGTGGCGCCGAGCCGCCCCTGAAGCGACGAAGAGAAGCATGAGTCAAGTCTGAAGGACAGTGAGCCGCGCACGCCGGCGTCCACATGAAGAGAACATCGTTTGTGGTGATTGTGCCTCCGGATTTGCAACCAGCAATGTATTTGCCTTGAAAATATGAAGATCTATCAACTTTATGTGCTAGTGGCTGAGATAGCGGCTGCTCTTGGTTGTGTGAGCCACAGGGCCGGACTTTTGAAGCTATATGGTACAAGCAAGGAGGGACCGTCAACGTCAAGTACAGTAGATGACAGTCGCGTTTGGAGCACGAACCTGCAGTAGCAACGACGGGTTCTTGGTCTTGACGATACTGTTCACCTCCTGTTTGAAGCCGCAGACCGAGCGCTGTCAGTTCCAAGGATCCCACACACACAGAGTCGTCCATCACGGATCATTACGTACGTGGAGACGCGTCTGCAGCACTTGAAGGCGCATCTTCATCGAGTTGTATCGGAACGAGATGTGCTGTCGGATGATCTCGTCCGGGGTCCGCATAAAGTCGACCGAGAGTAGCTCAACGAACTTGTACTCCATGTTCTGAATGAAGTCGAGCCGTGCGCGGCCGTCGGCTTGCATGAGATACACAGCCAAGTGGTTGTGGGGCTCTTTGATACAGTTGTTGAGCATGCGGATGAGCACGTTGGCGTAGTCCGCGAAGTCGATCATGAGCTTCTGCTGGTCCTGCATCATCTGGAACGTCTCGAAGTCGCACGAGTGCGTGTACAGAAAGAACAGATCGCTCTCTGTCGACAGCTCCACTTTCACCGCCTGGATATCACCGTCATCTCCCTATTGTACAGGGGAATCCAACGGTGAGAGATAGCTCTCAAGCAACTACGTCCCTGACTCACTCGAGGCTACTCACGTGGACGAGGATCTTCACCTTGATGGCTTCAAGGGTGCCGACCTGTTGCGGTGTGTGGTCGGAATCCTGAATGCGCAGTTCGAACGGCGTCTCTCGATCATAAACCACTCGAAAGCCACCAACTATTACCGCACAAAAGAGACCGTTAGCTTCTAGCTGTGGCTGCTTCCACCAGTCTTGATGAACACAGACCGAGACTCGGATCGATATCGTCGCCACCTGCGACAGGCACGTGAACGCCAGCGTCCATCGACATCATACCACCGCCACCGTACTCGCCGCTGTCACCTCGGTACGAGCCGCTCATTTTCACAGCGTGTGTGTGGGGGTCTGAGTCCGTGGCAGGTTGCCTATGCTGCGGCGGACTGGACGTTGGCTGCTGAGTTGAAGCGACACGAAAGGGCGTGGGTGGTGGTCTCAAAGGTGCCGCAACGCAACGATGGTGGCACGAGTCCGTCGGCTCAGATGGCTACACTCGGCTATTCTCGGTCTCTTGAGGAGTTTGACATCCGAGTCGGAGGCACCGTGGGCCAATCCACCTGCCTCGGTTGGTATGGAATTCTACCAGGGTCAGACAAGTGTGGATCGTGACGATGGAGATGAATAAATAGCCCTTCCCGGGATCTGTGCACCTGGCCTGATCTCGGCATCAAATACTCATGATCTCGTGCTCGTTGTTTGGCGCGGAGAGTTCGAAGGAGACACCAAACGTTGTACCGGTTGGAAAATCGGAAGCAAGGAAGCCAAGGTGTCGGCGTCATGAAGCTGCCGCGCCGAAGCGGTGACGGTACTGGAAGCAACTCCAGCAGCCCCGGCAAGTGCGGTGGAGATGACGAGAGTGGCATGGAAGATCTGGAGCTCATCAGCTTGGATAACTTCGACGAAGAGAAGACCAAGAAACCTATCTTGACGAGCCCGCGCTCACTCGAGGCATGCAGTATGCTGGGTGTAGAGCCTGATGAACTCGTCAGACGATCGCTGGAATATTTCATCGCACACGCTGCCCCGGGAGAAGAGCCTGCGTTGATTGCCAAGCGATCAGCTCGATATGAGAAGAATCGCCAGAACCAACTTCATCGGGTCCGTGCTCAGCGTGACGAGCTCATTGATGCTGAACTACACGGCGTCCATGGTGGCATGTCACTGCAGACGCGCACGTTTTGCCATTCCCCGCTGTCAGCAAAGCTGTCGATCGGCAAGCAACACAACGACTCGATCTACCAGAAAGACCAGCGCGAGTTCACTGTGTTAGAGCGAGAGAAGAAGGATTTGGAGCGGATGCGGCTTCGCCAAGCTCAGGAGATGCAACAGCTCTTGTCGTTTGAGATGAAAATGGCTGAAATCCATCAGGAACGAGAGCGCAAAGAGCAAGAACACAGGCGGCAGCAGGAAATGCTCACGCGTGAAAAGCTGCGGCGACAGCGAGAAGCGGACGAACAAAAGCGACGCAAAGAGCTCGAGAAAGTGGAGCAGGTGAGAGTTGAGACCGAGCGTGCACGTGAACAAGCACAAGTGCGGCAGCAAGAGATGATGGCCAAGGTGGAACAGGAAGAGCGTGAGAAAGAGCGACGCCGGCGTGAACAGAAGCAGTATGAGAAGGAGCGGCTTCGCAAGCAGGAGGAACAGCGGCTCCAAAATGAGCTGTACCAGCTTCAGCAGCAACGAGAAGCGGAACAAAAGGCGCGAGAAATGGCTCGAAGAGAAGACCGTCGTCGCCAATTGCTGGAGTACAAGAAGCGCCAAAAGGCTAATGAAGTCACGGAGAAGCAGCAGAAAAACAAGATGCGGATTACGAGCGTGCTGCAAGATCGAGATTTAATGCGCCAGATCCAATTGGAGGAGCAGCTTCGCAAGCAGCAGGACAGCGAGGAGCGTCGCAAGCGGTTCGAGGAAGAACGGCGGCGGAAAGAAGAGGAGATCCGCCAGCAGGGAGCCAAGAAGAAAGAGCTGATTGATACGGTGCAGCAGCAACTACAGCAAATCGAACAGCAACGGCGTGAGAGGCTTTTGGAGCAGGAGCGCGACGTTGCAAACCGATTGAAGACCCAGGAAATAGAGAAGCAAATGCTTCGTGAGGAACAAAAGCGAGAGGAGCGTCGCCAAGAAGAAGAGCGACGGCGAGTGTACTTGCGTATGGAACAGCAGCTTCAGCAGCGGCAGCACTCGACGTTAAGCAAGGCTGAACAAAAGAGTGCGATCGCAAAAATGGTCCACGACCAGAAGAAGAAGCTAGTGCGGTCGCGACTCCACGAGGCGAAGCTGCGTGAAGAGGAGATCCAGTCGGCTCTCACCCGCAAGCAGAAGCAGGACAGCTACCGTGTGAACTTGCTGCTGTCACGAATAGAGAGCGACAACGAGCGGGCACGAACCATCAAAGAGCAGCGCGAGCAGTTGATTCGGCGGCGTCAGCAGATCAAGATGGCAGCATTGCGGCAGAAGCAGGAGCTCCTCGACAGTTTCCACAAGATGAAGATCACGAAGAAGTACGAGCTGCCCAAGCACCTGCAGGAAAGCCTGGTGATGGCTCGACCTCAGTCTGCAGCAGCTCTGACGACTCGTTCACTGCACCGAGAGCCTTCAGACCAGCAGCTACGCGAGATGACCGATGCCAAGGACCAGAGATCGCACTCGCGACCACCAATGCCCAAGCGACCGGCGAGTGCCAGTGCCCGGTCTTCGTCTCGAACAGCAACTTGGCGAACGGGTTCACCACGGTCGACTCGACCTCGAACAAGTCGATCAGCGTCCGGTTGTGACGACGACTTGAACGATTCGATGATGGGCGTTGAGAACGATGACGAACCCGAAGCCGATGGGGACTTGGGAGAATTAGAGGCCGAGATGGACGAGCTACGACGAAAGCAGAGCGAAGAGCTTCTCCAGGTGCTGCAGCAAGAGCATCATGCAGAGGAGCAGCGTGAATATCTTCTTCAGCAGGTGGGGAACGCAGCAGAGCGTTCCCGAATGGAGCAGATCTTCAACAAGGAACGCGCACAGGCCAGTGAACGAATCATGCAGATGACTCAGCAGCATGAAGAGGCACTGGCAAACAGAATGCGCAATTTCTGAGAATTCTAGGTTAGTGTAAATACCATGCGTCCATGACCGACGCTTGCCCTTTAAAGCTCCATGTGATCGTCCAGATCATAGTGCAACTTTCGGAATACCCTGAACTCATCGGCAGCCTTCGGCTTTGTTGGAAGGGCGAAGTCTTCATCGTCGACTCGATGTTCGTGAATATACGGCAGCTCGAGGGATTTCCGCCGATTGGATTTCCGAACTGAGGTGGCAGCCAAAGTCGATAGCTCGCTCATCGAGAATTTCTTCAGCGATTGCACGAGATCTGACTCTTGAAGCACTTTGTCGACGGGAGTCGGAGGGCAGAGCTGCAATGGGAAACTTGATGGGTCCTCTTGCATGTTCTCTGAGGTCACTTCGATGCAAAGTTCTCGTGACGCTTGCTCGTTTGACTTCTTCAGCTCGAGTAGCAGCTCACGAAGTTGTTGGACAGTGGATGTGAGCGACACCACGTACGAATTGCTCTCTCGTGTGAGTGTGGCCATACGGCTGCGGTCATTGCTCGAGAGTTGGAGCGATGAATCCTGCTGGTGCAAGCGAGAGCGCGTCAACTGGATGAGTGCATCAGCATTCTTTACGACGTCAACGAGGCTGATTGCGCCAAGGCGGTCACTGAACGATCGCTGAGGACGCAACTGGTTCGCGTGGAGAACGGGTTGGTCACCGTGATGCTGAAGAGCTGTATCTAATACTCGCTGGCTTGACTGGTACGCGGAGCCTGCCAGCGTGCTGTGTATGGCTACCCAGGAGTCTGTCGTATGCTGAAGTTTGGTAGTTCGTTGTCCATCACCAGCCTGAGAAAACATCTCCCGGCTGACGGAAGCGTCCAGCTTGCTCTGTTGCTCGTACACTTGTTGCTACGCATTCATTTGCGATCAAATCTCCGTGTGGCCGAGCAGAATTGGAGTGGTTTGGTGGAAACTCACCAGCAAAGCCGTTGTCTCTTGGATTTTACTCGACAGATTTGTCGCGGTGGCGACCCACTGGTCCTGCACTTGCGATCTCACCACAAACTGTTCTTGTAATTGACGTGATTTCATCGCGATGCGAGCCTGGCACAATAGAATTCGATCAGGAAAAAAGATCTCCTCGAAATCTTCAGCTGCGTGCACGGCCACATACCTTCAGCAGTTGAATAGCATCAAGAGCATCAATCCCGTCGCGTGGTGGCGGAGTAACCAGACTGTAGTTGGAATAGTCGCGCGTGAGCTGCGTCTTCATGACGTGGGTCGCGAGTCGCCAGACGAGATCCACAATGCTACAAACACGCCCAAAAGGGATTCAGAACTCCAGATCTCCACTTTAAGAGCACACCAGTTTCCTTAACCTACCGTGGTCCAGAGCCAGCATTTAGATGCGAGGCGTGGCTTGAGCCGAGCGGCAACAGGCGCTGCTTTTCCAGGTCGTGGAGCACCGACTGGGCCACACACAATCATGCATATAAGCTCAGTGTGAAGCCTTCATGACGACGAAACCAACTATTCATACCTGGACGAGTCGCTTGAAGTTGCTCTTGTCGTGGGGCGTAATGATCGGCCAGCAAAACTTGAACTCCTACTCCATTTTCCATCAGCCCAGTTCTTCTCCTCCCACACGGCCACATTCAATATGGAAGCCCACCTGCTGAGACTGAGGCTGCAGCTTGAGCAGCAGGAAATGGATCACGTGGAACAGGAGCTTCTCATTCGGCCGGTCAAACATGTTGGGATGCAGCGTTGCTGACGTGGTAGCGTTGTCCGTCGGCCCTCTCGTTCTCGCGCGACTGGACACGCCCGAGGATGCCGCCGGCGCGTCGCTTGGCTGGAAGCCCAGCAGTTGCAGCGTGTGGACCATCACCACCTCCTTCCGCATACTCACGGCGCCAGGTGCCGCCGCAGATGCGCCATGCACGGAGCCGTTCATCATCTCCCACTTCAGCGTGCCAATATTCGCGCCCTTTACGCATCCACCCTTCAAACCGTATCCTTTCTATTTGATTGGCTGAAAATCTGTCCAGTAGTACCTCAGAGAGCCATAATACTAGACTCTATTGGTCTCTACAGAGTGATGGTCGCACTTGAACATTTTGGACGGAAGCGGGAACTCGGCACCATAAAGCGAGGTGGTGTCGAGTGAAGAGGGAGATTTCTCGCGCGCTGTGGAGGCGAATATGGAGAACGTGCTGCGCCGCCTCAGCTGGGGTAGGGCCCAGCAGCAAGATGAGGATGATGCGGACGTGGAGGTGGTCGAGTTTTTCTCCGCAGCGTCGTCAAATAGTGCGTTGTAGGCATCGCAAAGTTCAAACATTTGAACTGTTACGGGCGAGACTGACACGCTGATTGTATGGTGTTTTGTAGAGATGACGGAGGAGGAGACGCCGAAGGAAGCAGCGCCGATCGCAAAGAAGAAGAAGCGCGCGGAGGAGGACCGTATGAGTCTGGGAGGGGAAGAGACCGCGTACGTGGTGGCGGGCGACGTGAACTTGCAGACGCCGCCGACCAAGAAGCGACGCATGGTCTCACAGACGATTGCAGCGCTGGAGACGCTGATTGAAGTAATTGCGGACGAAGAGGAAGTGCTGAGCACACGACTGGAGTACTGCTCGAATCTGTGGCGTTTTGTGCGCGAGATGCGCGGAAAAGACGTCGTCGAGTTTGTGCGCCAGCGGAGTTCTAGCGTGGTGCGCGTGATCGAGGCGCTTCTCCACACAGGCTACTTTCCACTCCAGCAGCTTTGCTTCATGACTGTGGCTGCTATTCTGCACCAGCTCCACAAGAAGGACGCCGAGATGCTGGCAGCGTTTGTGGTCGCGTGCAACCAGTCATTGACAGATGAGGACTTGGATCTGTTGGAGCTCTTGCCGCTGCGCGAAACGATTGCCTGGGTACGACTGAACAACTGCTCGCTTACTATGGAGAAGAACATGACCGATGTTGGATTGCTTGGTGTGCAGCATGATCCTCGCGTTGCTCGTCAGCGGATTCTGCAGATCAATCGTCGCACGGGACTGTGCCATAGCTTCAGAGTCTCGCGTTGCTGGGTCTCGCCGAACAAAAAGCAGGAGCTGGTGAGGAATACTCAGTACTCTCGCTTGATGAGTTGATGTGCTTGCTGATGGTGCATTTGGCTTGTAGGCACGCATTCGAGTGAACAAGTGGATCGACATTGGTTCTACCACCACGACTTTCTACTGGCGAGACGAAAACGATGTCGTCGTCGTGAACGTCCCTCACTCTTGCGTGGAAGATGTGGAAATTGACCGAGAGAACTGTGTCCTGTACATTTGGACCAAGCACCTTGATGGCCTCAAGGGCGTGCGGTTGCTTGCATTCGCGTCAACTCCGACCGTACGTAGTCCTTCCTGCTTCTTGGTTAAGTCAGCGCGCGTGTATGCCTGACGTATGTTCTTGCTGTAGGATTTTGCTGGCCTCGTGAAAGCACTAGTTGGAGTGGAAATTGAAGGCTACACGGAAGCTCCGCCATCACCATCCCAACTCGATGTAAGTTTCGAGTCCATACCCTTGTTCACGAAGCATCAGGATTAACATGCGTTTTGTCTGCTAGTTTGGAAGTCCCATCCAGAAGATGAAGACAGCGTCGACTCTCGTCCTTGCATCGGCTGAGCCCACCGAATCTCCGCGTCCACAGAGTCCGGCAACAACGATAGACGAATCCAATTCGTTTGAGCCAGATATGGTCGATCCACCAAGTCCCTCCAGCGATGGCTCGCAGGCTGATAACCTGGAAGCCGAGTTGAGCGAACGCCTGGAAGAAGCATCTCGCCACGCTGCTGACTCGCTCGATTCCCTGCATCAGCGTCTGGACGCCGGTAGAGAAGCACTGACGGAATCCTTTTCTCGTATCAGCTCAGCGCACCTCGAGAGCCATGAAACCCTCGCGAAGCAAGAATACGAACTGAGAGCGAGAGCCGACGACCTGCAGCAGAAGCGCCTACTCGATTTGCCCAACGCCGAGCTCATTGTCGAAGATCGCATCGCCCGCGCGGCAACAGAAGCCGACGCTCACATGGACGACACGCTCGACTACGCAGCCGAGCAAGTGCTTCCAGATGAAGCCGACTTCGCGTTCACGTCCGCGTCCTTCGTCATGCTGCTCATCGTGGTCTTGCCATGGGTTTTGTTCGCAGTTCTCCACAGTGGATCAGACGTCGGATCGGTGCGGCAATTCGCCAAGGACGCATTCGTGCTGCTTGCAGGTGTGGTGCGCTCATTGTCTGGGTAATGGTTTTGGTTAATCGATCATCACTTTGGTACAGTGACCTTTCGCGTCCGCCGTGATGAGGTGGACTGTGTTGCCGTGCTGTTGCTCCGCACTCGCTGTTGCAGGCAGTCAAGTATCCAGGGAGAGGTCGTGCGTCGAGGAGAGAGCGCGAGTCTCCACGCGATCGCTGCAAATGGATATTCGCGCGCTTGAAGAGGAGCTCAAGAAGCTCGGAGTCAGCATCGTCTCCAGCCAGCAGGAGACCATCATCTCCATTCGAATCAAAGGACTCGCGGGAAAGGCTCTCGACCGCGGTCTTCGGCTGTGCGATCAGCTTCTGCAGGAGAAAGTCAAGAATGTGCTTAAGGCGTCTACGGATCCGAGTACAAAGCTGTTCCGGGACCCAACGTTTGGCCCAACCTCCGAAGATCCGCAAGGTGCATCAGCACTGTGTAAGACAGGCACTACAGTTCCGTCGAAAGGAGGCTCCCAGCATCAGATGAAGGTGCTGGGCTTGCTCAAAGCAGACAAGCTGCGCTGGGAGCGACCAGAGTACGCGCTGGATGACGAAGGAGAAGCTGGCCAGTGAGTTTGACCACGATACTGTTCCAGAGGTGTCTGCTATTGATTTGGAGTAACCCATGGTTTGGTATCTTACGTAGAGACAACCAGAACGACAATGACGATGCTGACGTTGACGATGACTCGTCGGGTGGGAACGCGCCTCAAGAGCGCGTGTTTGCATCGAATGCAAAGTTGTTCAGCGACGGCGTGTGCTCTGGTGATGTTATTCAGGGGAACCTCGGCGACTGCTGGTTTTTGAGTAAGTGCTGTATTTCTCTGCATGATCCATGCACGAAAAGCTAATCCCGTTTGCAGGTGCGCTAAGTGTGGTGGCCACTCGATCGGATCTCCTCGACCAAACCTTCTGGAGGGGCGAGAAGAACAAATCGAAAGGCTTGTTCGTGTGCAAGTTCATGAAGGTACGTCAACCCCAAGATCCACCCTTGGTGAGCTACTTGGAAACTGAAGAAAAGTCTGGTTCTTGGCAGAATTTTGTTTGGAACTACGTGATGATTGATGATCGGCTACCCGTTTACGGCTTCTCGAAAACCAAAGAAGGGAAGCCCTACTTCGCACGATGCCGCGATCCAAACGAGCTCTGGTGGGTTCACAAGTACTGGTGCTCTCTTTGTGTATGATTCTGATGGTTCGTTTTCGGCAGGGTTTCGATGTTGGAAAAAGCCTACGCAAAGCTTCATGGAAGTTATGAAGCACTGATCGGAGGCTTCATTGATGTGGCACTGAACGATCTGACTGGGATGTGCTCCGAACAAGTCATCATGAAACCAGGTTATCCTGGATTTGGTGAAGACCCGTTTGCACCGGCCAGGCCACAGCAGCAGAGAGGAGACCCTTTCTGGGAGAAAGTACTGCGGTACAAATCGTCAGGAACGCTGATGGGGTGTTCCATTCAGCCGGCTCCGACCTCAGCAGATAAAAACGTTGCTCCGGAATCCTGTGCGGGCAACGGGCTCTACTTCAAGCACGCGTACGCACTTGTGGATGCCGCTGGGGTGAAGACAGTCAAACAAGAGCTAGTCAAGCTTGTCAAGCTCCGAAACCCGTGGGGGATGGGAGAATGGGTGAGCTCTCATGCTAGTTGCGCTTCATTCACTCGTTGTCTCACATCGAAAACTATGATCAGACAGGCGCGTGGTCAGACTCGAGTGAAGAGCGCATTCAAAATCAAGATGTGATCGAGCAATACTTCAAGATCCTGAAGAGGCGAGTCGGAGGCAACTTGAGCAAGCGGGTCTTTCTAAGTCTCAACGGAAAAGGGGAGCTCACAGTTGATGAGATCTCGCAAGAGGAGGTTATTGACGTGAACGCAAACGACGGTACATTCTTCATGTCGTTCGATGCGTGGATGCAGTATTTCACCCACTTTTTTGCGGGCATTGGTACGTACGGGGAAAGTTTCTGTAACGTGGTTATGGCTGAGCTAATCTACTGACTATTCGACAGACTTTCCTGATGAGTGGCATGGCCGACGAGTTGAAGGTTGCTGGAACGAAGCCAATTGTGGGGGAAATACTACCAAGAGCACGTGGATCAACAATCCACGATTTGAATTCGTCGTGCAAGAACGAAGTACCTTCTTCATCTCATTGTCCCAAGAGGATCCGCGTGGGAAGGAGAATCTCAAGATCGTACCAATCGGATTCCACGTTTGCTCGCTGACGCCCGTATCTGACGACAAAGGCAGTAAGTGCGAAATCAAAGAGCCGATCGGCAAAGATGACCCGTACTACCGACTCTACAAAGAGAAGGATCGAGTGGATTTCAAGAAGGGCATTCGTCCAGAGACACTGCCACCGGCGATCATCCCTGGGAGTGTCGTGAAAGGTGTTGATGATGATGGCGTGCTGCAGCCTGCGTACACCTTCAAACAGGCAGTGTCGGTAAGCATTGTGCACATGTTGTATTTGATTGCTAGGTACAGAAATGGAGACTGATATCGTGCATTTAGGTGGATGTCACCATGGATCCCGGTAAATATTGCATCATCCCGAGCATGTACATGCGAACAGTACGTTCTACGACTCATCTCATGCTTTTTTCGACGTGTACTCACTATCACATTTATCCATAAAGGATAAGGATACGGGGAAGACAAACGTGGGAAGCTTCTGGGTGTCAGTGTATTCGAATAAGCCCAAGTTCAGCTTAGAAGGCGGCGAACGAATCGTAGAAGAAGAGGAAGGCGGCGAGGATGAAGCTCAGAATCAAAACGCAGCTACCACTGGGATGAAGACGAGGGCGAGCTTCGCTATGTCGGGTCGATCTCTCCCCAGTCCCGGCAAAAAACTGGATAGCTCCGTTTCGTTGGAAGCCATGTCCGTGCTTGATCGACGACGTCGATTTGAAGATGCAAAAGATGAGCTTCTGGCTCAAGCGAAGGCAAAAGGTATCGGGCTGCGACAGCTCAAGATGGAATTTTCCAAAGTTGGTGCATTGAAGAAGCTCGACATCCGCAAGAAACTGCTGAGCATGGGCTTCAAGGCTGATGAGCTGAGTGACGAGAAGATCAACGTGTTGTTCAGTGGCCTAGATGAAGCTAGCAAGGGCAGTATCGAGTCCGACAGTATCCTGAACCTCTTCGAAGCCGAGATTCACGAAGACCAAATGGCGTGTGAGATCCCAGAAGTCGAAGATGATGAAATACCGGAGAAAGTCCATGACGAAGGTTTGCTTTCCCTCGAGTTGAGAGGTGCGCGCGATCTTCCAGTCTCCAAGCCTCGCATCACACGCTCACAAGATTCACAACGCACTGTCGTACGCCTTCCACCTACACAATTCACAGCTGCGGAAGTAAAGTGGCGCAAGATCTGCGCGATCGAAGTGTGCGAGCGCAACCCTTCACTTGCTGCAGGTTTGCGACCTGTTTTGAGGAGAAATGGGTGGCTGCCAGCATCAATGAAAGCCAAGTCACGCACCGCGATGCAAGGAACTCCGCCCAATCCAGTCGAATTGTTTTTCGAGGCACTCGAAAATGAAATGAAGATTCGAGCAAGTGATCATGCTGCGGAGGCGAATGAGCAAAATCTGCATGACGCTCATATGGGGAGTAGTGTTCAGCCGACATCGATCATCGTTGCTCTCAGCACGCCCAGCAAAGCTGCTGCTTCAGCTGCAAGAGCAGTGGTCGAGTCTTCAACAAAGCTCCACAAGAGCAATCGTATGCAGTCATTGGAAGAGAAGCGGTGTCAGCGATTGGCGGTGCTCCAGCGGAAGAAGCAAGAAACACTCGGCGATCGATCAAAGACTGCGTCACTACCTCGCCTTATTGGTGGGCGGAAGAGCGGATCTACGTTCGTGCAGTGTAGCGACTGTGGTCTACGCGTGCTCGTCCCTGGACGTGCTGAGGACTCCGATACCGGCAGCAGAGACAGCAAGATGGAGTCTCGGCCGAGTTATATGTGCTCTGGCTCACGTTGCTTCAACGCATTGTGCTCGGCATGTTATTTCAGTCTCCCAAGGGGGAAAAAGGTCTGCGAAGACTGCTTTGAACACGAGATCACTCCCTCAGAAGCTTTTGGCGGCCAGCTCCGAGCGCTGTTAATCGAGAAGATGGGAACGTCGAAGGGCCATCAAGGGCAAGTTGAAAATTACTTCGCCACGGTGGACAAGGACAAGTCTGGTGCACTTGGCTACGAGGAATTTTCAAGCGCGTTGAAGTCTTTTGAGATTGAACCAGCGCTCACGGAAGATCAAGTTCAGGCGCTGATGCAGCAATTCGACACCAACAAGGATGGGGAAGTCAGTCTAAGTGAGTTCAAGGAATGGGTTTTCAAGGACCACGTTTGGCAGCCTGGTGTGCTGGTCGAAGCTTCCGTTGATCCAGCTCGTCCGGTAGCTACACCGGATATCCGCGGTGGTGTGATTGCTCCGATCCTAGAAGCTCTCTTAGATGCAGCATTCGAAGCTCACCTCGTCAGTGCGTCCACGACGCAGTGGGTCACGACAAGCAACGCATTGGCTCCACACAGTATGAAAGCGACAGTGGAGTCCGATGCCCATTGCCGGCAGGCTAGTGAGGCCGGGTGTGTTCTCTTCCAGCGGGTGCAGACGCTCAAGATGGCTACTTCTGGTGATGCTGAAGGCTCCGGCTCGATTGAGAGTTCCATCGACGAAGTATTCGCACGTTACGACACGGATGGCAGTGGCTACATCGATCCGCGCGAGTTTCGAGAGATGTTGTCTGCCCTTGGGATGTATCTCTCGGAAAGTGACGCGAGATTGCTCATGCGACGTGTGGAATCGACAGCCTCGTTGAACGACACCCTCGATCTCACAGAATTCCGGACGTACGTCAACAACTTGACGAGTGCGCGACAAATGCAACGGTTGTCGCGATATTCGCTGGCTGATAAGCTGCTCACGATTGACAGGCTGGCTGCAAGTGATGCTTCTAAACGAGAAGCTGCGCAGGAGATCTTCCACCAGTTCCAATGGAACCTCAGACCATCGCAGGCTGCGCGTTTTCGAACGGTGCTTCGAAGACGTGTTGGTATATCGATGGAAGTTCACGAGATCCAAAGGCTGTCAAATGCGTTCCACTTCCGAGAAGTCGTACCTACGTCTTCGGCCCAGTCGAGCAGCCCTCCGCCTGGTGAAGCTCAGCAAGGCAACGCTGCAGACAAGGATGCTATGTTGGATCTCAACAATAGTGGGGACGTGTTGAATAGCTTGCTCTTCACAAGATCGAGCTCTTCACTATCAGCACAGCTCAAGACCTTCAGCCTACCCGAGATTTGCAGCCAGATCGCTATGCATCTGGAAACGGTGACAAGAACAGCCTCTCCTGACGGAATCTGGAAGACGCTCTTCGGCGGAGGAGCTTCGACGTCTCATCCAGTTGACCAGCGGGAGTACTTGGATAAGCTGCTACTGTCTGGTTTCTCAATCGCTTCGACCGATCCCAGAGGTGGAATATCGCAACGGTTGTCGACCAAGACTCTCGTCGCCCTCGCTCTTGATACGCTTCGCTGTGAAGGTGGCGAGTCGAAAGCCAACGACGAGAAAAGCTGGTCCGTGTCGTTTAATCTGTTCACGGTGGTGCTCCAGTACGGCAAAATCGAGGCGATCGAGAAGAAGTTTTCACACGCGTTACGAAGCTTCTTGCAGTGCTACCAGGGTACACAATGCTATCTGATTGAAGTCGCTGCCGAGCAAGAGAATCTCATTGTGCGCGCGGTCGAGCCAGCCCGCAAGTACAGAATGGATTTCGTGCTTCGCCCCGATGAGTACACGCGTCTGGCAATATCCCAACTGAGTACCAATATCTGGTCGCGGACGACAGTGAATACGGGCGGTGGTCGACATGCTGCGTTCACGCGGAACTCCCATGGGCTTATAACGGATGCAAACTACCCACGTTTACACGAAGCAATGCTCGGCCTCCTCTCACGGCTACGGATCAGTGTCCAAGACACGATGAGCGCGCAACACACGATGACACCATACTTGACGCTCGTGGAAGACGCGACGTTCATGCAGACGCTGGAGACGATGTTTTCGCGCGCTCGCTTGCCGTTCTTCTGGTCGTTGTCTCCGACTACGCTCGAGTTTTCGATTGATGGTGACTATTTGATCCAGATGAAGCGAGTGAGCTTCCACCAGCTCATAGCTGAGACGCTGAGTGAGAAGCCCGCCGCCAAGCCACTCCACTCACTGCTCAAGTTCACCAACTCGTCGCTGAGTGTTCGCTACGAGATCATTGGCCAGAACGCAGTGTTCGAGTCGTCGTGGACGGATTTCCAGGCTTTACTCTCAGGCCACCAAAACACGTTTGCAGTGCTCCAAGTGCGGCCACAAGGCAACACGTTCGTGACAAAAGTGGACCGCACGGGTGGCAATGGCGCACCCAAGTGGAACCTGAAGCAGCTCGTTCCACTGAAGGAGCCTGAGCGCAGCGACCATCGGTTGGATCGGCCTGTTGTGTACTCGGACACTGTGCGCGTATCGTCCATTCCCGACGGAAGCTCCACCAAGCGGATCACGTTTGCGGTTGTGGATAGCTCCCTGAGCAAGCAGTCTTCAGCCCTGGGTCATTTTGTCGTGCTCAGTGTGCGGAAGGCACTGCCTGCAACAAAGGCCGACAAAGCTCGACTCTACTGCACTGCATACGATCCGTTCACGTCGTGTGACTTTGCCGTGGAGGGATATCCGACTGACTGGGCGCCAGACTTTTTCAACGCGACCTCAAACCCAGATTTTGAAGCCCAATGGCTCGAGATCGTCAAGGCGATGTATCTCGGTCCAACGTTGACACCAAAAGTGGTGGTTCAAGTGTTTGCAAAGCATGCCAAGGTTGAAAAGCTGATTGGGGAGTGTGAGATCTCAGTGTCGTCCGCGATCGCCCACGAAGGCCACATCTTCGACGATTGGTTCCCACTGTTGCATCCCAGCGATGCGAGCGTGACTACAGGAGCAGTTAATCTGGCCTTCACATTCGATTCCAAGAAGACGATGGATGTCGGACCTGCAGGGCCAGTCGTTCCTCGGTTTGTAAGTGAAGCTGTGCCAGCGAAAGCAAACGAACCACGAGCTGCTGGAGTGGCAAGTGTGGCGAATGAAGCCGAATTGCGACGGCTGAAGGATTTGGAGTCGGCATTGCAGCAGTCAGAGACAGAGAAGCGGGAGGCACTCGAGCAAGCGCGGAAGCTAAAGGCACAGCTTCTCCAGCAAGTCAACACACCGCCTCTCCGTACGATGTCCCAGAGCGACGACACCAACGAAGTCGCGCGGTGGAAGAGTAAGCTCGAGCAAGTTCGACGAGATCAAGAGGCTGAGCAGTCTACCCACGAGAAGCGACTTGCAGCGCTTCAAGCTGAACTACATCGACTCGAGCAAGAACGTGATGAAAGCATCAAGCACGTCAAGGAAATCATGCCGCCACCAGTGATCGCAACGAATCTAAAGCAAGCCTCACTCGAAGATGATGCATCGGTGCTCGACATTATGTCAGCGATGAAAGACATTCTCACTCATCGATCCCCAGACCGACCTTACAACGGACTGAAGAAGGCGATGGCGGCTGTTGCGGAGCTGCCAGGAAAGGTAGGAAGCGAATTGCCAGGCTCCACTCTTGTACTTGGTCTGAACTCGCCCACTGTTGTTCATGCTGTAGGTCTCCGTCGCTGCATTCGACGATGCTTTGGACGATTTCGGACTCAGCTTGTCGAGTTCCCAGAGGAAAACGCTGCTCGGTGTGCTTGATCTGGAGAGCAAAGGCCGCGTCAACATTGAAGGTGCTACTCGAATACAATCCGGTCGGTCTCACTCATGAGTCGAGGCAGTTTGCTCATGTTGCTTATTATCGTAGACTTCTTCATCAAGCTGTGCGGAGATGCTGACGCCAACCCGACGATCGCACTGACAAAGAGCCGCTCGACTCAAGCAATGACGCCTCGGATTCTTCCTACGCCTGAGCCATCTCCTCCAAAGCACACGCCGCTGGTAAGCACGCGAGTCGATAGGTCTCTATTCCACCAATCTCCAGTACTAATAGTAGCTCACACGTATGGAATCGAACAGGTCCCAGCACCAGGCTCTCCAAACCGCGCGAGTCTCAGCAGCACGCAGCCAGCGCCGTCACGAGCACAGAAAATGAGCTGGAAGGAAATGAAAAAGTTCATTCTCCTCAATCTCCCGGAAGGCTGGGAGACGCGGTTCACGGAGAAAGGACGGCCGTACTTCTGCAACCATGCCAATCGGTACGATATCCAAACCATCGTCAATCTAGTGTGTAATGCATTACTCACATTTGCTGTCTTTGTGTAATAGCTCAACGCAGTGGAAGCATCCGACGCCCGAGGTGGAAGCCAAGTACAGCGAGTGGGTGAAGGAGCACGGCGCGAATTTCCAGCGATTGTCCAGCACCACCACGCCGACGTCAGCATCGACTTCGATACGCAAGTAGCACCATACCAAAGGTACTGTGTACAAAGGCCACACAAAATAGCCATGAACATTCAATGCGAGAGGTATCCACTGCGTTTACCACTCGCCCCAGTCGGGCGGGGCGGCGCCCGTTGCAGCAGGAGCCGCATCGCCCTCTGTCGTCCACGTCTCACCAAGCAGATCCGGATCATCCATCCCCGAGGTGGGCGATGACAGCGAAGACAGAACCGCGTCGGCCTGGGCCAACACATCACTGCCGCGGCGAAGAGCTCCCATTGCCTGTCTATCCGCACGAAGCACCTCGAGTTCCGAGCGGAGCAGCTCGGTCTCGTTCTTGTAGTTAGCTGCAGCCGCTGCTTCTCCCCGCTCAGTCGCCTGAGCCACTTCGCTTCGAAGCTGCTCAATCTCCTTCTCTAACTGAGCGCTTACGGATGCAGCGCCACGCTCAAACTCGGTTTTGCTCACAAGCTCGAGCTTCACCGTGAATTCGCTCGTCAACGTCTCGTTCTGTCGCTCAACTTCAGTCAACTTTAACTGCAACGCTGCCAGCTCATTCGGGTTCGATACCGCTGCGGGTTCCTGCGGCTGCGGCAGTTCCTTCAGCTGCTGCAGCTCAACTTCCACTTGCTCCTTCGCCTTCTTCATCTTGATCGCTCGTATTTTCCAAAGTTCCATCTCCTTCTTGACCTCTTCCACTTCACTTGCAGATGGAGTTGGTGCCGAAGTCGTAGCCTGAGCCAACTGAGCTTGCAACGCCGCCAGTGCTTTCTTCAGCTCCGCATTCTCCTGCACAAGAGAACTCTCTTGACCATTGTTCGAAGATGACGCTAGTGCCTGCTGCAACGCCGACTCTTTCTCTGCCAGCGTTTGCTCTAGCTGAGTCTTGGACTCCTCCAGCGCCGCCACGACCTGCTCTTTCAATGTGAGCGCCTCCATGAGCCGCTCCATCTCAGCCAGACTCACGTCCACGTCCGCAATACTCGCAGCCGATGGATCGCGCTGGCGAAGCTGCGCAATCTCCCTCTTGAGGCGGTTGATCTCATTCTCGGATTCCTGCCGCATGGTCGATACGATCGCTTCGCTTTCTTCGATGCCTTCTTGGTATCCGACGGCTCTCGCATCATCGATTTGGGTCGTCACTTCGGCCATCTTGGTCTCGTAGGTATCACACAGGCTCTGGTACTGCGACTCCATCGACGACTTAACCTTTTCCTTGTCATCTTCGTGCTTTGCAGCCAACACACCAAGCTGCTTCTGGTACTCCAGTGCCTTCTGCTTCCATTGCTGGGCGGCCTTGCGGCTCGCGCGGATCTCCCGCAGCTGCGCCAGCGTAGCTTCAGCCTCGTCGCCATCCGCCTGGTCGACCAGCTTCCGCTCTGGCGCGTCGTCCACATCGTCATTGGCATCGTCCGCATTGCGTTGGCGTCTCGCGGACGCCGCATCAAACTCCTCGTCATCCTCGTCGTCCACTTCAAACTCTTCCAACGCGGCCTTAGCCGCCGCCTTCGCTTCCGCTTGCTCGCGCTGCTTCTTCTTCCGCTCTTCCTCGCGCTGCTGCCGCAATTCTTCTTGCTCTCGTCGGAAAAAGTAGCTACAATAACCACAATTTAGCCTTTTTCTCACTTAAAACCCAACGAAAACAACGCGTACCGGCTCCAAAACTCCTCGTAGCTCAGCTGCACAGGCACCATTTGCTCGTGGAGCCCACGGATCTCATCGTCTTGCTCTAGGATCTGAATTGTACCCACATCCATCCACATCAGCAGCTTGTTTTTCAACCCCAACAGGATCCATTGATCTACAGCTATTGCACCTGTGAGATCTCATCCGTGAGCGAGTCGATCGAAAAGGTCTCCGAAAACACCTTGTAGTCGTCCATCTCTTCATACAGCAGCTGCATCCCCACACAGCAACGACAACAAGCCCTTCCATTAGCATCTTCCAGCAGCATTTCCCTACCAAAACAAGAACGCACCTCGTCGACCGGACCGGTCCGCGCCGTGCCGATCGCGTGGAGCAGCGTGGCCGCCTCGTCCTGTACGGTCGCCACCAGCGACTGCGCCTTCTCCTGCACGGTGCTCACGTACTCGGACGCATTGGCCGTCGCCGTCTTGGCCGCCTGCTCGAGCAGCTTCCACATCGCTACCGCCCCCAAGAAAGTACTCGCGGATCTCGACGTCACCTGAGATCGATCAGCTTCATTTTCAGAGGAAGGGGTTTGTCCACCCAATCACCCAATCACCCACTACTTAATTACCCAAATGTATAATTGGGTGGTTAACTTATCGGGGAAACTTTCAGAAGGCCTCGCGTAACCACCTGGGTGGTTACGCGAGGCCGTCTGGGGTTACGCGGTCTCCACTGTGGTTTGTCGTGCGCGAAGCGGACACCCTGGGCAGCATGGGGATGATCACCGGACGCGTCGCGCCAGCAGCGATGGCGGCGCCACGACGACGCCCCCGACGATGGGGGATAGCCCATATTATTCTGCAGATCGCGCTCTTTCTTTTGATGTTCTCGTGTGCTTCGGGCAAGGCGTCTGTGTCGCGTTCGATCCAAGACGCGGTCGCCGTGGTGCCCGCTAAGCAGGGCGCCTTCGCTACGATTTTCTACGACCACGGCGCCGACAGCAGCGATATGCTGCTCGCGATCCGCGTGCTCATGCGCTCAATCCGCGAGTCCAAGACCAAGTACCGCCGCGTGGTGATCGTGCCGGCGGACGGCATCTCGCCCGCCAGCAAGGCGCAATTTCTCCAGGACGACCCAGAGATTGAGATCGTGCGAACCGATATCCCCAACGTATTCAAGCTCAACAGCGTGACTGATGCACGCGCGCAGCTGCTGCACATGCGCAATAAGCTCGTGCTGTGGGACGACCCGACGCTGTCCAAGCTCCAGCGCGTGGTGTACTTGGACCCGGAGAACTTGCTGATCAGTAACCTGGACGAGATCTTCGCGTGCACGCAGTTCTGTGCCGTGGACAACGGCCAGTCCGTCGTGTACTCGAGTAGTCTGCTGGTGATCTCCCCCGAGAGCCTCGCGGCGCGGAACTTGTACTCGGACGCGATCGATGCGTTTTTGATCTCAGGCCGTGAGTATAACTACATCGGCATCGCCCAGGGCTTTTTGCCTGGGCTGTTTGAAGCACTGGAGGAGAGTCCGCTGTTTATCATCCACGACGAAGACGACGAGGACGAGGAAGTGGACGAAGAAGAGGCCAAGGCGCTCGTGGCGTTCGAGCGTGAAGCCGCCAAGTCGGTCGTGCGGCGGCTTCCGTTTTTCTACAGCATTAATCACATGGTGTTCTACGAACGCCTCAACTGGGACCTGTACAAGTGCAAAGACAAGAACAAAGGCTCAAGCAACATCCCGGGCCCACTGCTCAGCTACAAGTACAGCGGCGCGACGATCAAGCCGTGGTTCTGGCTGCCGTACGCGTACTTTCAGGTGTTTTGGCACTGGCAAGAAGTGCGCGACCGCCTGGGCGAAGACCACTTTGGGTACTTTATCGGCAAGGTGGTCTCACAGACTGTGCTCTTCACGATGGCCTGGGTCTTCTACGTCGCGCTCTGTATGAAGCTGCGCAGTGAACCGAACGGACGCATGCGTCGCTTGTCCAGTTGGGGGCTGCCCGCGCCAGGCAACGCCGAGCCGCTCACTATGGACATCTTCAACTCCCGCGTCGTGCGCAAGGCGTGTCAGATCTCGTGTAACGTACTGTACGCCGTGTCGTCCACGCCCTTCATCTCCAGTGTCGTGCTCGTGCTGGTCATGTTCTACGCCAGCATCCACGCGATCCCCGGCACGATGTACCCTCGGTACGCGGCGTGGCTGTGGGCGTACCTGCTCGACTCGATGACCATGACCGTGCTCATCGTCTACGGCATCGCCCACACGCTCCGTACAGCGACTTGGAAGAAAGAAGAGGCCCCGTCCAGCGGCGCGCTGCTGTTTGAGGCGTACGTGGACGGCATCCGTCGACTGCCAGTGTTCATCGCGGCCCAGGCCATGTTCCTGTACCTCATCGGCCGTACAGACTGGTTTCGCAACCCCGTGCTTCGCCCCACGGTGCTCATCTCGTCGCTGTTCATTCTGTGCATCCTGCAAGTGCGGATCATCGCGCGTGTCATGCGTCGCGTCGCGAGGAAGTAGAGGGGATCCCCGGCATCCCCCGCTGCAAATGTTTTGGAGGCCTTTTTTTAGATTTTTACATGGACAACAACACAGGGCGATCGTCGGAAAAACAGCGATTAGAAGAAGAACGAAAAAAACATAAACGTCAAATTACGTAGACGCCGACATGGTGGGAGAAGCTGCTCGTTTAGTAGGGGTCCTGTCGCCGTTTCTTCTAACGCACACACACACAGACAGCCACGCAACCCGATTCAGAATCCCATAAAGACCGAGGGTATGCACAGGCTCATTCACGGCTCGCTCACCATGGGTTCCTGCTGTGGAGGTTCGAACCGGCGATGCGAGTAGTCGGCGGACGCACTCGAGACCACGCCGCTGGCACCGCTAGCAGCAGCGCTGTCTTGGCTCTGTGTGCTGGAGGTCTCTGCCTCTCGGCGCAGATCGCGCACGACGTCGGCCAGCGCTTCGGGGTTCACGCCCTGCTGCAACAACTGCAGCAAGATCGCGAGCGTCTCGCGGTCCAGACCGGTGTTGAGCAGCCGCGACAGCTCGTAGATCGCTGCGGTAGATAGCATAGTAAGCGTACTGAGAAGATGGCCATGCGTGGAGGCAGTGGGGGCGTGTACATACCGTCAAAGGACTGCGCATTGATCGAAGACGCGTCCGCCATTTTGCCGCCTTTCAGGAAGAGATATTGTGGTGAATTTCGTACCCGGGTTACACTCTTACTGTTACCCTCTGGGTGGGTGGGTTTCCAATCTACTGGAAATCTGTCCTCCGAGCAGACCCACCCACCAACCCACACAACCGTCGAAAGTCCGTGACTGTTGGACGTCTTTTCAAGATCCGCATCTGGATTTTGGATCCGCGTTGCGCACAAGCTTCCAGCACAGATACCAAAGCCCAGGCAACCAAGATCTCAACATGCGTCGTGGCAGTCTCTTGCTGCCCGCCGCTCCCTCCGTTGCCCGCTACTGGGCATTGCTCTGCGTGCTCGTGCTGCTCGTGGACGTGACCCGTGTCGACAGTGCGTGTGCCAACTTCTGCTCCGGCCACGGCCAGTGCGGCGCGTTCAAGTGCGTCTCCGTCTTGCGATCTTCTCCTTCTACGCACTGAGCGTGAGTTGATTGACTGACTGACTGTGTGGTTTGATTGTGGCTTGTAGCAAGTGTACATGTGACGCTGGATGGGGTGCCCCCGACTGCTCCCAGCGCAAGTGCCCGGCCGGCGCGGCGTGGGCCGACAAGGCGTCCACTCCAAACGTCGCCCACGCCAGCATCGAGTGCTCTAACCGAGGCACGTGTGACTACCTCAAGGGCGAATGCGTGTGCTTTGCGGGCTTCGTGGGGGCTGCGTGCCAGCGAAGTGAGTATCGATTTTGGGCTTCCCTTGCTCGTACACTAGCTGATCTTGTGGGGGTTGTGTTGTTGCAAGTGCGCTGTCCAGGCGACTGCTCCGGCCACGGACGCTGCTATTCGCTCGCCCAGCTAGCGCTCGAGCATGGTGCTGACGCGCCACCAGGCGTGGCTGGCGACGGCAAGGGGCCCGAGTACACGAACTGGGAGAAAGACAGCATGTCGACGTGCTTCTGTGACATGGGCTTCAACGGACCAGACTGCTCGCAGCGTACGTTAGTTGGCGTGTGATCCGTTGGTAGTACCATCCACTCGGTCAAGCTGACGTGCTCTTGGGATGGATAGGAATGTGTCCGAAGAACGACGACCCGCTGACGCTCTTGCAAGATTACCGAACCATCAAAATCACCACCGGGGCACTGTCCGGCGTGCTAGACGGAACGATCCGCATCGCATTCAACGGCCAAATCGCAGTCTTGAGTGCGAGTGCAAGTGGTAACACGCCCGAGACTTGTGCTGCAGCGTTCATGGCGATGGACAACGTCCGGAAGGTGATTTGTGCGATCGACAACATCAACGGGGGAACGAACGGCGCTGAGTACACTGTGAGGTTCACAGAGTGGAACCACGGAGCGACCGAGAATAACGTGTTCCAGCACTTCGGTAATCCGCCACTGACAAGCTTCACGTGCGACGTCAGCGGTGTCGCCGTCCCAAGCGCGTCGACGTGTGTGGTCTCTGATGTCGTTGTGTCGAATCTGATCGGTACGTTTTGCTCCTTAGGTCTCACACTCCACTCGTTGGTCTTGTGAGAAGCTAACAGAGTCTTGTGCGATGGATGATAGAGCACGCGTACTGTTCCAACCGCGGGATTTGTGACTTTGGCACGGGCCTGTGTCTGTGTTACGCCGACTTCAAAGGCATGGATTGCAACCAGCCGTCAAACGTACCGGACAACATGGACGACAACGATGGGTTCCTTGTCAACCCACAAGGGGTCGGATACATGGGGACGGTCTTGCACTTGATGACGGTGAAAGAACCGTCCGACGACTTTCGGTTCATGGTGATCGAAGCCGCAGCGCAGCAAATCCTCACGATGGATGCCTACGGTAACACTGAGTTGATATTGGGAGATTTCCAGATCTCAAAGGGATTCTTGAGCGTCGAGGCCGGGATCACAGTCAACACGCTCGGGTTGAAGGTCTTGGACGGTGGAGCCACAATCACACAGACGCTGGATGCGACGGTAGCAACGATCGCCAGCTCGTTCACCAATACGTTCACCAAGTCTGTCTTGAAGATCACGGCCGTCACGGCCACGCAAACGACAAACGACTTCAAGCTCATCGAAGCCACCGCGGCAGGCATCCCTGCATTCACGGTCGAGGCCTCCGGACTCACCACAATCAACGCTGGGGGGCTAACGATCATGGCCGGCGGCATGGACGTGACTGGACCAACTTCCATCACGGGTGCTACGACCATCACGGGCGCCGCGACGATCACGGCTGGACTCAAGGTGAACACGCTCGGACTCACGGTTGCTGGTGGTGGCAT